>JABSTR010002230.1:0-60496 GCA_013339765.2 Haemaphysalis longicornis
GTAGGAGCCCGCTGCTTGGTGCGCAAGTTGGTTGTGTTTTAGACTGTTGAGTCTTCATAAGAGCACCTCAAAATACGGTAGGGAGACCTATGCATTTTGAATACTTATCGGGGAGCTCTCAGCACTGAACTTGCAAATAGGCTAGAAAGGACGAGTCGCACATGATCATCTGACCGATGCTCTGAAGAAAGTTGGTCCCTCGCTCCTGGTGTGTTGCAAGCTTGCGCGGGATACAGCTTGAACAATGGTATTCCAGAGGCGCCCAGAGCTGGTAGATTACCTGCATACGGAAACACACTTTTTAATGCACTAAAAGCATCAAAGCGGGCGGGTTCCAGCCACAGTACTGCTGCCCCTCACACGCGGACGACAGCGGCGCGAGTTGTAGCAGCGGCGCCGGTGTACAGACGACAGCGGCGCGAGTCTAAGCCCCGGCGTCAGAGCCAGGGGGCGCCACTCAAACATCATCACCCACCGCTAATACCCAGACCTTTAGAAAGAGCAATGTAGATGGTGCTCGAAGAACGAGCTAACCTGCCGCACATCGTATGGGCCTGTCCCGAGAAAACCACAACACACATCACAGCACATTCGCTCTTTCCCATCGACGACGGTAGTGACGCCGCGCGGAATTTGTCCGAAGCCGGGGGACGGTGATCGGCGACCGGTCTCCTCCCGTCGCCTCGAGGCGGAGGCGGCGGCGGCATTCGTGCGGCCTCGCAGAATCGTTATTATAGTAATCGAAAATGCCATATATATACAAATATTCGAAAATATAGGCTGAAGGAGCGTTCATTTTTTGCGACTTTCTTGAAGATATAAAGCGGCGCGCGTAATGAAAGAGCTTTGGGCCTCATCGGTGTCTGCTGCGGAGAAAAACATTGTTATTTAGGACCCACCTGTGCGTACGTGGTGCTTAAATTATTCTTGGCTTTGCTGAATTACGGCTCAATCATTTAATAGCTAGTTCTTTGCTGTGAGGGCGCCGATTTTGTAGGCTTTTAAGTGTGAATACACTTGATAAGCGACCCCAAACCATCCCCCGCCGGCGGGCGGCGTCCGCAGTGCTCCTCTATAAAGAAACAGCATCCGGCGCCAGGTTTCGATCCGCGGACTTGTGGGGCGGCCGCAGCGCGACGCTCTACCGATCAAGCCCACGGACGCGACGGTGATATCAGTGTTGACGCGCCTTATATTTTTAACGCATTCAAACTACGTCGTCAGCGGCGTGTCGTTGGCGACTCAGCGGCGTTATAGCGGCTTGATAACTGCGTGTGTAACACGTGATACTACAAACCCGATGAAGAGATGGAAGAGAAGCGCGCGAGGGCGGTGGGCTGCGGGGCCGAGCGCAAGCGCCGCAAGCGGGCCGACAACCGTGCATTCGCACTTTCACATTCTCCCCTCGGGGAAATGCGGGGGAATTTTTTTTTTGATAACCTTGTGATCGTCTTTTTACAATGCCATTTACATTCACTACCGCATAATATGTCAACCGATTGGCTTAGGCGTTCTTGGCTCAGTTATACTGCTTTCAAACATAAATGCAGCAGAGCGTGTTCAATCCGCTTGCTTTATTTTTTCAAATGAAGAAAAATGATAACCTGTTGCATGCGAAGGCGAGAAGCAAATGTGGCGATGCGTTTATTGATTGACTGAATATATAAATATTTATGTGAAAGCAAGGTGTCTTAGCGAAGAAAATATAACTTTGGGTCTCCTTGCTAAACGCGAGCTCTTGAAAACATTTGGTAGCCCCCCCCCCCCTTTTTTTTGTCACACGCGTCAACGCACTTAAAAATCTTACCAGCAGTTAAATCAACATAACGTAATTTCAGCCAGGAGATTTCTCTTATTATCGCAAGCCAAAGCGCACCTGTAAAGTACTCACTGTATTTTCATGTACGCTTCTATATCACATGACAGTGTATGCTACATGCACGAGTAAGGCTTAAGCTTATATTTTTTTTCGTCAAATGCTAACCCGTTCCTTTGTATACTACTTTATACGACGTAATGGGGGCCTTGTCTTCACGGTTTTACTGCCCAAAGTCATGGATAAGTTTTACTCCACTTAAGCAAAAAACCGCAATGCGCACATATAGCCCACGCGTGGTGCGCATGGGCTTCTGCTTAGTGTGCACAGTGAAAAAATGAACATACCTCAAGTAAAACGTTTTCGTACACTGCGATGACGTACATTGCAATAAATGTCCCGAAAATGAGCGTTGCACATTTGGTAGCAGGTTCTTTGCCCAATGAGGCGGGATCGTTCTCCAACCACTTCCGTGCGGCCTGAGCCATGTACAGCGGATTGCCTCGCACGCAGCACTTTTACACGGCAGTAGACACTACCTGAAACAATCGAATGCTGTCTCGCAATCAGCAACGCATACCTGTGTTCATTTTTTAAAGAAAGTAGTTGTTTTCAAGTGCAGCTATGGCCTTTTAGGCCGCTACTTATGCTGGCATGTATGTTGCTACGGGGGGCCCGATCACCATCTGGTCCGCCATTGCCGTTCTTTGCAGCGCCACCTGTAGGGGCTGGAAAGAGCGGATAGTGATAAGGACTTTAGAGCAATGGGCGGCCGTGTTGCTCAGCACCGACCAAAGCAGCCTTGTCCAACTGGCCGAAGATGCCGCTAGGGCTCACGGGCTCCTGACCGTCATCTAACGGGAAGGACCGTCAAACGCTACCCTTCCTGTCGTCCCCTTCCCTCCCCCAGTTTGGGCAAAATAAAGTTTTCTCATCATCATAATCGGACTAGGCATAATATTTAACAAGAGTCTAGCTAATTTTAATGATACTGCCAGCATCAAAAACAATTTTTTTCAAGGCCGTTTCGGGCCTGGCCCTCCTGCGAGGTTTGAGTTGCAGTGCAATTTAGGTGCAGTGGAGCGGCCTCAGAACTTCCGCGCCGGCGCTGACGGCGTGGCCGTGGCGGCGCGCAGATTACAGCTCTTCTGCTCCACGTTGACTCCGGCCGGTCACTGGCGGCTGGGTGGCGGCGGCTTCTGGGTGGCGGCGGCTGCGGTACGGCGGCTTGTGTTGCCACTTGCTGTCGCTCTCCTTCCTGTGAGGAGTGAGAACATGCGTGGTTCAAGAAAACCCCTTCACGGAAACAGGTCCCTGACTCACGCTTGAAGTGTCGCAACTTGTTGTACGGCCCTCCGCAACAACGGGACATGTCTACTGCAAGTGGTTCCGATAGTGTGAAGGGAGGAGTGTCCAAAACAGGACGTACTAGCCAACCGCGACAGCCTGATTCAAGCCACGTCCCAGCGCGGTGCGTCAGCGGCTAAGGTAAAGTGCTGAAGGGCACTAAGCCGAGCGGTATACTGGGTGTAGCACGTCTCCCCATGTTGCATTTACCCCGTCGCACTTTTCCCGCCCCGCTTCCTACTTTTCTCAAAATCCCACTGTCCGCAATCCCTGTCTTTCTTCCAACGTGTGGCGCCTCTTCGTGCCGCGAAAGCTCTCTCCTAAAGCTGGAGAGGGGAGAGGCCCTTTAACCTGCTTTTACTGGGAACGAGCAAACGTGCCCCGCCCCTGCGAGCTCCGTCCGCCTGAGGGGCAAAGACGGTCGTGCCTACGTTCCAGCAAGCAAAGAAAAAGAACTGCAGCAGAGGAATAAAGTGAAGCAAGAAAACGCTATTTGAGAAGCCCAGGTAACGCTAGTTTCCCTGGGCGTAGGGTAGTTGTCTCAACAAGTACCTCTGACAGCCAACTGATTAAACTAAAAGCACCTTTCCCTGACAACTGTTGACGGCAGCTCAGTCCGCCACTTTAAGGTGTAAGATGTCCAGCAGGGCTGCGGCCGCACAACTGTTCCAGCTTCCTGTTCACACTGAATGCGCATGAGCTTCTCTCGAATCAACAAATACCAACAACGATCGTCCTTTACGTTGTATTTTGGTTATATCACGCGGCCCTTCATTACTTTTTAAGTATTTTTAAAGGCAAACGCCTGAAATCTCAACGTCACCAGCACGCGCATTGTGCAGTACAAAAAAATGGTTGCACAAAAAAAGTTGCAGTTGTGGAGAGGGCGGAACCTGAAGCCATAAGCGCTGTCCAGGAAAAGGACACAGTGGTGCCCTGAGAAATGACTGCAATGCGTGCCCCGCGAAAGAGAAACAGCCGCGCCAAGGGAGGAAAGGCCGCTACTGCACTTGCAACGAGAGCAGCATCGACAGGTTGACATTACTCACACAGGGCAGGTAGGGGCCGCCGGCGATGCCGGCCCGGGCAGCGCCCTGGAAGTTCAACCGAAGGTCAGTGCAAATTTTGGACTTTATACA
Organism: Haemaphysalis longicornis; assembly: GCA_013339765.2. NCBI lineage: Eukaryota > Metazoa > Arthropoda > Arachnida > Ixodida > Ixodidae > Haemaphysalis > Haemaphysalis longicornis. The sequence continues at coordinate 4,303 of JABSTR010002230.1, forward strand.
CTCATAAAAAGCTGTATGCACGCTGCGTAACCTCGCCCGTTCACATACAAAGCGTGGCCGTACGGGTGGTAGAGGGGCGGCAGCGTGTTAGGGAAAAAAACGTTTGGGAATTATTATGCACGCACAATCATCCTCAGGTCAATTGACAAATACAACGCCGATACGCTCCAAGATAAGAACCGCGGGTAGATTAGTTTTTTACGGAGATCACGCTGACAAACGCAAGCTCAAGCGTGACTCCGCTCCGCAAAACATAAACTGTGTTCTTGTTTAATTGGAAACTTCTCTTACCACTTTGTAGAGGCCAAAACCAGGTCAAAATAAACACACGTATTTATTTATCGCATGGGCTACAAATGAAATTGGGGATGTGGCAGTTACCTCACATCTAAGCATGCGGCTACGAAACAAACCACTCTGCAGTCTCTTCAAATTTTCTTCGGTAGGGCTTTTTTTCTTGGCGATTGTGTTTTCACACAGATGCCTCTTTTTCTCCCGCTTTGAGTTACTCAGCTGCGATCGTTTTTTTTTAAAGCAAATATTCTAAACAAGCAAACCGACGCAGGCTGTAATTTCTATTTCTTCGGTGCGCTGCCAGTGTTCGCCTAAACGCGTATATGCTGAGGATGCGCATTGTTATTACAAAAAAAAATCAAACACGACGGACAGTCTATTGTTTGCTGTGAGGAAAATTGTCAAATTATCACTTTATTAAAAGGGGTTTCAGCCGCATATAACGAATTATGCTCTGTCAGTGTTGTTCCGGGAAACAATAAAAAAAAAAAAAGAAAGAGGAAAACGTAATTGCTCCTAAAGCTGCGTAATGGTTGAATGATAATATACATACTAAAAAGCGATATCTTCAACCGCGCACAACACTATTCGCGTCACAGCGCACACATTAATAGCATGAACGCTATTCCTGAAAGCAAATAATGGCGAAAGACCAGAGATTGTTCGTGAAAGTGCAGAATGAAATAAAATGGTCTTGTAGAAGCCACTCCAACCCATTCCTATAACGAATGCAGCGTTACACGCCTCTGTCACCTGCTGATCGCGACGGCAGTGGAGGTCGTCCGGGTGGTCCGACTTAGCCACATTGTCAGATACACCACCGTGAGGATGATCATGACGATCCCCCATAGTCTGGCCTTGCTCTTCCAGCCTGCGCAACGGCGTGTGCGTCAGAGGGGCCAAAGAAACAGAACGCAACCGGGCCTAACTAGAAATTGGAAAGAGCGAGTCGTTGGTCATCCTGTCAGCTCAGTTTCAGCCGCGAGAAATGCCTTTTTTTAACCGCGAAACAAGAAAGGCCACAAATACGTCACAACTCTTCGAGTTTCGCGCTACAGGTACGTAGTAAAGGCAGAGGTGAAGTAAAATGGTCCAGCTCAGAAAACACGTTTATCTGTCGGGGTCTTCGATTATTTGAGCATTTACCCGCCCCGGTAACCCAGTGGCTGAAACGTTGTGCTGCTGAGCCCAACCAAGGACGCGGGTTGGGTCTCGGCCGCGGTGGCCGTTCGAGAGAGGGAGAGGGTAGAAGCGGAAGCAGCCGCGTGTCCAAGTTTCAGCTCGCACAAAAGATCCCCGGGAGGTGAAATGTAACCCGCAGAAGTCCCTCAACTACGGCGGGCCTCTTAGCCCCCGGTGTAGCTTCGGTGCGTTACACTCCACCCTCAATCAGCCGAGCAATCAATCAATCGTCGATTCGGGGGGGCATTGCGCCTCCGTGATTTACCCCTTCCGTCCTCAGGACCGCCCACTCGGACCTGCAGTCTGTTCGCACGCAATTGTACGCTACTCGGCGGTGGGTACAAGCGGCGAAACGTCCCGGGCAGACGAGAAGGAAGCCAGGCGGCACGGGTGCTTACCACTGGGTCGCTGGAGGTGGTCTTTGTGCACAGGCAAGAGGGGTTGGGCCATCGCCTGGTGATATGAGAAATGTGAAAACATTTTCAGTGCAGCCGCTCAAATGTTTCGTAACTATTATCGATGCAGACGCCCACACACCTGTGTACGCCGATGCTCGCCAACTCACTCACTCACTCACTCACTCACTCACTCACTCACTCACTCACTCACTCACTCACTCACTCACTCACTCACTCATCACTCACTCACTCACTCACTCACTCACTCACTCACTCACTCACTCACTCACTCACTCACTCACTCACTGTCACTCACTCCCTGTCTCTCACTCGCTAACTCTTCCTCCTGTGCTCCCCCTCCTGGTTCCCTTATGGCATTATGTACAGTCCCGACAACCATCACTGCCTTCTTCGACTTTTGTATTTCGTTTTTAACCTGCGAGTCAAGGGTTGTGAGCTTCGATGGGAAATCGTTTTCTTTCATTCCCGGGATCGATAGCGCACTAGTCGGCGCCTATGAGCGTACACAGCGCTTGAAATGCAATGCAAAGACTGCACTCCACTGTTGCGCCGCACTGGAGGAGGTGTAGCTTGTTTTAATTGGAACGTGTGTTCAGAGGGGACCATTAGGACAAAATACTAATTTCGGTCATTCAAGACGCTGCTTTGTTCATATATCGTGGTCCGAGTAACCGGGATTAAGCTATTAATCTAGCTAATTAAGAAGAAAACAGATCAGGGAGAGGCGACTCAGTAGCCGATTTTTCTAACGTTTGTGACGTCACGGGGACGTCATAATTGCGAGAGAGAAATCGTGAGAGACAGGGAATATTGCCGTATTTTTTTTCATTCCCTTGCGTCGGAACTTGCAATCATTACCGAAAACTATACATGCGGCGCAGTACGCGCTTGGAATGCATGTCTGTGCACATGGACCCGCCGGCATTTTCCGTTCTAGCGCATAGATTTCGGGATGCCGACGTTGGGAAGTTGCAAAAACAGCGGAATATCACTCGCAGAAGACGTTCACATAGCTTAATGCAGATCAATGCGTTTTCGTATTCATGTTGCCAGCAAGTGTATTTGTCAACTAGCGAAATTTCGCCCCTTTCTCTTCAGCGGTTTTTATCTTCTTTTGGTCTAATTATAGCAGTTTACACATACACGCGGCTTCCTGTGTGCACGTGTTGTTGCACCTTCCGGCTAAAGACGCACCTCCAATATTTCATGCACATCAAACATGAAGTCCTCTTCTAAGTAACATTAAAACAAAAAAAAAAACATGTCAGGTAAGTTGGCCGATTTCCGCGTGCCGCAGAAAGCGCGCAAAGCCTATATACACGGAAATCCTGAAAGTGCGTTACATGGATTACAAAGTTGGGGTCACGTAAACCGCGACCCGCTATATTTTCTACGACCTGCGCATGCCGCCGCCACCAACAGCAGCGCGCGTCCGCAGAAATATCACGTGGCCTCGCTCTGGCGCCGGGCACTCCCGTCAGGTGGCACTGTAATTGATCCTCAGCTAGGGAGCCTACATGCGCTGCGCCCAACGTTTTTAGATTAATTCTAAAAACGTTGGCTGCGCCTTCTAGGCTCCCTATCCCCAGCTTCGCTTGTTTACGCGCGGTACGTCGCGGTTTCCATACGGTGTGCGAAGTTCCACGTTTACAGATAACGTAAACATAGCGGAAGTGGCGCGCGATTTTCGAAGTATATTAGTTATGCATCTAGGTCCCGTGCAAATGTATTTGTTTATATTCGTGCAAATGTATTTTTGCTGTGATGCGCTGGCAACAGCCTCACTCTTAACTGCGGCTATGCTAGACTTCTACTCGGTTTGTTTTTCTTTATTTCAAGCTTATCAGAGAACATTCCGCTCAATTATAAGTTTACATTCGGCAAGTCTATTTATGGGAAAACGTTTCTAATATCAGTGAGCATAATTACATCGTAAGTTTACGTTACGAAACCTAGACGGCATTACGCAGTAAAATGTTGTCTTCTTGAGAAAGTAGTAAAAAAACGACTCAGAACATTTACATTACAAAGATTAAAATGGTCTCCGGGAAAGTGATCATTATTTGGTTGATAAATTTTTGGTCAACGTGAACTCGTGAAAGGAAATTCCTGTGGCGGAACGGCTGCTCGATTTGCAAAACGCAGGGGTCGCGACCTTTTGCGGTGGAGGGCCGAGTTGCATAAATCGGGGGGGGGGGGGGGGCTCTGCAGGCAAAGAAAAAAAATCATGGAATTCGAATTGGCAATACTACTTGACCATAACTTGGCTAAATGTGAAGATGGGGGAAGCGATCAATTCTCTGTTGCCGTCTCCCGCCTATCACTCGGGCCATTTGAGGTCAAAACCGGCGCGTTGGCCTTCAGAGAAGAATTAAGGACAGGGTAAGGGGCGTACGGTTCTGACAACCGGGCCGCACGTGGCCCGATCGGGCCGCAGGTGGCGGACCCCTGCCATAACGGAACGCAGCAGGGCACCATTGTCGACGACAAGCGCGATGACGAGCTGCGGTTTTTAAAAAAGCATTGTAAAAAAGTCGTAAAAAGGTTTTGTCAAAAAGGTGAAATGACACCGCCACGCACAATGCACGCGTGTTGCAATTGGAATTTCTAGGCCCATCGCGACACGGGAGACACGGCCCGAGCCCGACAAATTTATAAAATATGACCCTGGTCTGGCCCTAGCTTTACAGAATGTAAAAAATAAGCCTGAGCCAACTAGTCTGTTTTTAAATATCTGCCCTAGTCGGGAACATGAGCCCGAAAAAAATTTGCGGTCATCAACCTAGACACTTAAAGCATGCTGCAAGTATACATTTAAATTTCTATTCAACGTGGACTGAGCTTTGTACAACCAAAATTTCCTTACTAGAGTATGTATTTTCAAGAATCTGGGCGAATCGGCTTCACTTGCAACGCGGGATAATTTATTAAAGGATTTTGAGAAAAGGGGATAATCTTCTTTAGTTGCACATTTATTGAACAGATGTTCCACCTTTCGTTGATCCATTCAATTCGTTTCGCAGAAAAACTCTCCTTCAATATGCTTTTGTGGAGAAAAAAAAAGTTGTCCAAAAATTAAGCTCTTTAATTCTTCAGACAGGCCTGCAGTACATGTCTTGCTTGCATAAGGTAGCCCGCCGCGCTGAAGTTCCGTTCGCTTTTCTTTGTCCTCACTTACCCTAAAGGGTAAATGAGCAAACTTTTTGTTATCAACAATTTAAAACTTGCGGCACGCGACTGCCGGGCCTCAGGCACTGCGGGCCGGCACGACCAAAAAAAAATTGTTGAAGTTTGATCCCGGCCCGAGCCCGGCCCGAGCTTGAAAAACGCATGCTACACCGTCCGAACCCCGCATGCGGTCAGACCCGGGCTCGGGCTTTCGCCAGTCCCGCGCTCGCGCAGTTCCCTAGCACAATTCCTATGCAAGTCAATGCGACCGTGCCGCGACTTGAGGATGAAACGCAGTGCCATGGCTTGCAGTGGCGCTCCGGCGAACTAAAAAGAACAAGACAAGCAAAAAACAAATTGCGCGCCCTGGGGAGCGGCGGCGTGCACAGGTCGTACAAAATATAGCCGGTCGTGACGTAAACGTACAATTATCACTTCTATATTAATACGGCGACGATTTCAGAAGAGTAAAAGTTGCGGGTGGCACCACCTTGTGGCACAGTTTGGAAGCATTTTTTTTTTAGTTTCCAGTATCGCCGAGCGCGGCGCGGCCGTACCTGCCGCGGTGGCTCAGTGGCTAAGGCGTTGCGGTGCTAAGCGCGAGGTCGCGGGTTCGATTACCGGCCGCGGAGGCCGCTTTTATGATTTAGGCGAAAAGCAAAAAACGCCCGTGGTACGAGATTTCGGCACACGTTAAAGATCCCCAGGTGGTCAAAATTAATACGGAGCCTCCGTTATGGCGCGCATCATCGCCTGCATTGCGCCGGCGCGTTAACCCCACAATCAATCAATCAGTGGCACGGCCGTGTAAGTTATTTGATTAAAGAAAGGGCAGCCCTGCGACAGTGGCAGATGGAAGTCGGCGGGGGGTTAAGCAAAAGGGGCACTTTCCACCCCCAAGCCGCACCAGCCCTGCCCCTCCCTCCCCCCGAGCCCACGTTCCTCAGCTCTGTAGCTGAAATCGTGCCTGCTCAGTTTTTCGCTGAAAATCATGATCACAAACCTTCGAGACGACTCATGACAACCTTACTGTAAATACGCGCGGGGTAGGGCAAGCGGCACTTTTGTTAGGGTTTCTTAGCTTAAATGCAAGAAGACACCACAAACAAAGGCCTAAGCCAGCCACCCCTGTACGCCTTCACTGGGCAAATTCCATCCTGGCATTTTTTCTGAAAAAAAAAAAAACGAATTTCGCACTTCAGACGAATTCTTTTCCACCAACTCACTCGCTACAGCGATTTGAAATTTATTTGCTACTGTTGAGGTCAGAAACGAGCTTTCTTGGTTACACCCCTGGGATGACGTCGAATTTGCTTTCTATAATTTTACTCCCTCTTGCCCCTGCCTCTGGTTGTGGAAACGGTTTGACCCACTCAAGATAAATATCTTCCGATGCACATGCCTCGTGGTAATTTCTCGTAAAATTGTACGACGATACTTTTATGAGAATTTACTTAAGCTGAAAAAATACTCCAACCTCGTTCGAGTTCCTGACCAGAAACAGGTCCTCAATTGTCAGAAGCTTTAGCTTCTGCTGAATGAACAGGCCCATTGTCTTTTGCCACGTACCTCTCTCTGATATGATAACCCGTAGCGGACAATCAACCTTGTGTGTCTTCCCGGCAAAAAACATCTCTAAGCATGACTTCTTGCTATTCTTAACTCGTAGGCCGAGCCCCTTCAGGTCCACCTCATTGCACTTTTTGAAGTGTGACAAGATTGCCTCAGATCCCCTGGTTTCACTCGGCAGAACAAGGAATCCCCCGTCCTTATCAGCCGGCATCAAAGAGGGTTCACTGGTTCCAAGGAACGTCGACACAGCTTCACTGTACGCGTGACAGCTGTGATGGGCGGAGCAGTGATTTCAGAGGGGTTGTGGCGCCTTTTAGATGCGACTGCATCTCATTCACTCGCCTTGTCCCTCCATACGGCGTTGTCCATCCACACCTCTCCCCCATTCTCCTCGCCGCGCGAGCTCCGCTCTCCGCCGCTTGCCCCTCTCCTCTCCGATAGCGAACACTCTCTCGCGAGGGGCATTGGATTGAATTTGATTGGATTGGCTTGGCTTGGCTTGGATTGGATTGGGTTGGATTAAAGTGGATTGTGCTGGATGGTGTTGCGTCATAGCCGTGCCACGTTGCGTCATAGCCGCGGCAGGGGGTTCACGGCACGTTTCACGCGATGGGAGAATCAACCTAATGGAAACAACGGAACCCCCTATGCGTCGCATCTACACAGGGGTTCCCGCGAGGGGAGGTGGGAGTAATTTTTCTTTCTTGCCTAGTTTCAGAATCAGCCTCGCGTTGATACGGACAGTAGTCAACAGAGGGAAGCAACAGGACGCCGCAGCACATGAAAAGACCCACAAGAGACGCTGAATTGGGTTTTGATTAATTTGATTGATTGATTGATTGATTGATTAATCGATGATTGATTAATCGTTTTGATTGAGATTGATTGATTGATTGATTGATTGATTGATTGATTGATTGATTGATTGATTGATTGATTGATTGATTGATTGATTGATTGATTGATTGATTGTGGGGTGTGACGCGCCGAAGCTACATCTGGGCCGGCTATGAGGCTAGCCGTATTGATGAGCTCCAGATTAATTTAGACCACCTCGAAATAATTGACGTGCCGGGAAATCCCAGCAAATGGGCGTTTTCGCCTTTCTCCTGAATTTGGTAATTGTTGCATTGACTCATCTTTATTTGATATTTTATGTACTTCTTTGCAGCCTAGCAACGGCAGCCTCCGTGGCAGCGGCGCAGCGCAAAGATCCCCCCAACACTTTGCAAATAAAGAACGTGTACATCTGTGGCACAGTGGGGTGGGCATCGGCTCCGTAACACGAAAGAGCCAGGTTCGATCTCGAACAGCGCAAGCGGTGACCTTTCGAAGCCGATACCGTGAGCCCTCTCTGGCTGCAACGACAAACCAGGCCCTGAGCTGCGCACTTAAAATGAGTCAATTTTTCTTATAGGTATATTTTCATCTCAGCAAAATCTGAAGTTCGAATGTTTCTGGATGGATTAACAAAAATATAGTCTAAGGACAATTTAGCACCTCCTGTGGGTTGTGAGTGTGAAAGTACGCATGTCCAATATACGCCTCAGGCGTCCTCCTTCCGCCTCAAGTTGTCGAAGGGCTTTGTAGTCTTTCCTCACGGGGCGCTTTGCTTTGCCACCCGCCTAACCCTTACGAATGGCTTTGATATATACTGGAACAAGTTATGGACGGCAATATATTGCGTAGTGTATCGCTCCACAGGAGCGACGGCAACCCGCGCATTTCCAAACGCTTGGCTGCACAGAGCCACACGTGACATGTCTTTTCGCGCGGTGCCGAACGGTAATTGGATGCGGTCATAGAGGCTGCGCTCCGAAAGTACATCTACCTAAAACATGCCAAGCCATTATTAACAACAACAACAACAACAACAAAAAAGAAAAAATGTGTAGAACTGAGTTCAGAAGCAAAACTTTGCAATAACAAAATAAAAAGTAGACCCGCTGGAGCTCGAACCTCGGCCATCAACGCCAGTACCCAGAACAGGCCACATAACGCGAACGGCAGGCTCCTTTTAGAAAAAGCTCAGTAGAATGGCGCACGCAGCGAAGTGTTTGTAAACACGCAACCCGAATCTCAGCGTGAGGGCGCGCTTTGAAAGGCAATTGAGCGTAATGTGTGATTCGCCTGATTTTTGTCCCACGCGAGTTTGTCCTCGCTGCACTAATTTCTGAATATATTAGCTGCAGAAAATTACGTTAACGATCTGCGCCCCAACCCCAAAGCCAGCTGTGGGGTTGGGGCGCCGAGGAAACCTTCGTTTAGTTGTAATCCGAGCACAGTCTCCTACGTGGTGCGCCGCTTTTCGTTTCTGTAAGTTTATTTTCTGTTTGCTGCTTGCCATCGACCCTGTGCTTGTAAGGGACCTCGTTTCTATTCTGACGCCACACGACATCCAGAGCTTTGGCTTCCACGTGGTCTACCTGTTAAATATTTTCGAGCCCCGCTGTCGCCGTAACCATAGAATTGCGATCACGAAGAAAGAAGCCAGGGTTTAAGCGGCGCCGTCCATTTTGTCACGACAGGACTGCTTTACTTTCTGAAGCCAACTCCGAATTTCGGATGCGCGTGCTTAGTGGCACAAAAGAACGCCGAGGGGTAACTTGGCGGCGTGGCTGCTGAGTGAACAAGGTAGGCATCAACATAGGTGCCCCTGTACTTCACGTATACGAGGAAACCCTGCTACATGCGCGAAAAATAGTGTAAAACAGAGCACCAGCTCCGCCTTCCGTGAACGGTGAATTGTATTTTCCTGCTGCTTTGGTCCTCAGTTGCAAGGATTTCGGCTATCTGGTCGCGGAACACGGAATTTTTGTGTAGTAAATACAGCAGCGATCAATCAATCAATCAATCAATCATCAATCAATCAATCAATCAATCAATCAATCAATCAACCAACCAACCAACCAACCACCAACAATCAATCAATCAATCAATCAATCAATCAATCAATCAATAATCAATCAATCAAAGACATAATCATCAATCAATCAAATAACATAATTAAATGAAGAAATCAATCAATCATCAATCAAAGACAATAAATGAAGAAATCAATCAATCAATCAATCAATCAAATCAGTCGAAGTCAAATCAAACAAACAAACAAACAATGAGTCGATCATACTGATTGATCAATCGAACTATGTACTAATTAATGAAAAAAATCAGTCGATTTCTCAATCTACCAGCGAACCAATCAATAGGTCGATCAACCAATCAGTCTATCAATGCATAGATTAAGGAGCCCATCGACCGACCAGTCAATCATTGACCAATCAGTAAAACGATGAATGAATTGATCGATCCCCAGACCAATCAACCAATTCCGTAAATCAACCAATTAATCCGTCGACAAATAAATCACCCAATCAATCAAACCAATCAACGATCAATTAGCATATATATCGACCAATCAATTGATTGACCGATTACTCGATCAACTGACCAATCAATGAATCATATTGACTGATTATCGATCAATCTATTGAAGAAATAATTATCTAAGAACTTTCTTTAAACTACGAGCGAACCAATCAATAGATCGGAAAGCCAATTTATCGGTCTATCAACGCATAGATCAACCAGTCGATCGATCGACCGGTCAATCATCGACCAATCGATAAAATAAACGATGGATCGATTGACTGGCCAAATAATCCGTCCACAAATAAATAAACCAATGAATCAAATCAATGAATTGATCAATTAGTATATCTACCGACTAATAAATTGTTTGACCGATATATCGATTGATCGACCAATCAATCAGTTGATCATCGAATGGCTCGATCGACCATAAAATAAGCCGATCTATACACTGACCAATCATTTTATAAATCTATCAATAAATCAATTAGTCTACCGATTCATCAATCAATAAACGTATACCAACCAACCAATCGGGCAGTCGATCGGTGGATAGATCGACCAATCCATGCATAATATTTACCATTCACCAGTACGCGCTGAGAAACGGTGAAACGTCTGGGTCTACGGAATGTGTGAAAACAATTCACAAAATGATAAAATTGCAAAATGAAGCTGTACGCTCCAGTCGATATTACCACAACTTCACACCACAACACAAAAAGTTCGACAAGTGATGAAATTACAGTGAAGCACAGTTTAACCCGGATAAAACGTGGCCAACGGACCGCGAAATTATTGCAGGAAGTGGGGAACTTGGTTAAATCGAGAAAGCATTGAGTAGAGGGGGAAAGTGAAAGAGAATCTGAATAACTTCCTTATATCGCGAAGAAGAAGGAACGCATCTATTTGTGAGCAGAGTTATTTGAGGATGGCGGCCGCCGTTGTGGCGGCGACCGCGGCTGCCCGGGCGACCAGTGAAGCTTGAGCCTCCTGGTTTAGACAGCGAAAATGCACGTCGTGAATCGAAAAATCCGGTCCATTAAAGCGAAGTTCAACTTTACTGATTGCAGGTTTTGCAGCACAATAATAGGCATCGTGTGACTGGCACTTAGTGTGGAATACGTTAAAGAACGTTAGTAAATTAGAGCGCAATGTTTCTGAGAAGCGTCTTCAAAGTACAGTCACAGACAAATGAAACGCGAACATGAAAACATGAGCCACAATACACAAATATCGCGATTTCTTTGCGTGCAAGCGTGGCGATCTGCTGCAGCAGATCGCGGAGGCCGTGGTGCACGTTAAATTGTCGCGTGACTTATTAGTAATACAGGTAACCCAGATTGAAAATTTCAAAATGTACCACTGGCTACACATAACTTTATCTCCGCCATCCATATTTCGATTTTGCGTGTTATGGTTTATATGACCGTGTTCTCATTTCATGCGTCCATAGCTGCTCATGTTTTGAATTATGCCCAGGTGGCATCCAAGTTGCGTGGGGATTTCACAGCGCATCCGATGCGACCAGACAGTCTGGGCACGCAGTTTTCGCCGTCGAGCGCAGATCTAAAAATACGCCGAAAAAAAAAAATACGATTTTCTAAGTGTATATTTATAGGCGATACGCCAGGAAACAAAACAAGAAATGGAATTTACAAAATCGAACCTTATACAATACTACAGCAACGTACGAGTGTAGCGAGGAAACGGCTATCAGTTTAGTTGCAGGTGTTCCGTCATCAAGAGAATAATTTCGGCGAAATAAGTCCAGGAGTGGAGGAGGACGCACTAAGTAAACGGGACGCGCTCCTATCAGCAACTCATTATCAAGGCAATTACCGTTATTTCGTGAGCCCCTCTTTTCATATGGCTCCGAACGTCCCCTAAATGAACAAACTTGCACCCCAAAAACGTCGCCCTTATGCAGGTAAATTTCGTTTTGTTTAGTCTTTCGCCGAGTTACAACGTTCACACTTCCGGGAATAACGCTTCACAACTGCGCACACGGTTATTTGCGGCGCGACTACACTAAACCTAATCAAATGCTATCACGCCCTTTGCTTATAAACTCTGCTTCGAGCAGCGCTAGAAAATTGCGCCCCGGCTTGGCTTCGCACCAACGTTTCTACATTACGCGTCCGACGAAAGAAATCGCGTCTCATTCTCAACCGCCTTAAGACACTCCCCATGACGGAAGAACACCGGAAATTGCATTGCGACTGACAAAAATTTGTTACACAACACACGCTGTCAGCGGTACTAACACGGCACTACATAATTGTGGGCGAGTAACTATTGACCGCGGGAAGGGGGAAGAAGGGGAAGAGGTGCCACGGCCGGTGTGCGAGTCACTACCAACGCTAAGTACCGATGGGTACCTACTACGCAAACGACAGAGCGGCAAGAAAACCGAACTGAAATCGCGCGTTTTAATACCGCCCAATTCACGCATCCAGCGACAGTTCCACATAATCCTTCTGAGGTTCTCTCCTCTAGGAAGGTTGATGTGTAGGAGGGGGGAGGAGGAGGGGCAGCGTTCGGAACGGCGGTGGATGTGTAGACGGACAAACCTAGAAGGAAAAAAATGCACGTAGGCTTAGCTTAAGAAAATGCGGTAGGCGGCCTCAAAGTACGTAAGTTACGGCGCGGAATCGCATCCGAAAACATCGCGAGTGGTTGGGTCGAACTAGGCTTGCCTCGGCGGCGCGTCTGCGCGAGCGAAGAATCACCGCGCTAAGCGTTGCGGCAGCGTCGCGGCTGGGGCCCGGGCGACGTTGCCGGCCGCGCTTACCGACTTCGTCTTCGTGGAGGGCGCCGAAAGACCTCCGTGACCACGGCTGGGGTGGCGAAGACCGAGGCCGCGAAACCTGCGAAGCTGCTGGCCCCGATGTTGCGCTTGGTACGCTGGCCCGCGTGGTGGTGGTGGTGGTGGTTCGAAATGGCGCGTACCCACTCAGGAGATTGGCCAGGAAATGGGCGCCTTACCGAAAGAAATTAGGTAATTTTTGAAGGGAAAGAAAAAAATTAATTATTAGGAGGGATTAGCAGTAGGAGTAGAGAAATAAAAGTAAGAGATAGAGAAAGAAAGAAAAAAAACGTAAAAACGAACACCATTTAATGAAAATTGGAAGTAAGAAACACGAAGAAAGTGGTACAGACGAAGCAGTGAGCTTGGCGCGCATATTCTTGACAAGAAAATCCAGTTAAGCCAAATGCTGTCTAGCACGGCAGACGGCCTGATTCCAGGATGAATGAGTGCAACGCACTGCAAAGATCCCCGTGGCAGAATCCAGTTCCTTCGCCCCGAATGACAAAATAACTGTAGCATCGTGGTACTGCGCTCGGTGGTGGGCCGCCGCCCGTCGTCGCCTCGTCGGCACTGGCCACGAGTGCCGCGTGCTTCGGTACCTGAAAAAAGAGAACACCGGAAAATGTGCACGATGTTTTGTGTTATGTCAACGATTTACACCTCAAAATAGCTGAAAATATTAATTACGTGTGGAAAACAGCAATAATTCGTAGTGTCGCTCCCACCGAGACAAATATGTGCTGACTTTCAACTTGGCATACGCGGGCCGTGGGGCTAAAGTCTGTTGGCAGGTCTTTCGCCAGTATTACGCAAATTAAAAGGCTGTTGCAAAAACCTAACTATACCTCAAACTAACCTACCCTAAACGCAACCTAAATCTTTCCTAAATCCTAACTCAATGTCACCATCGTCATCATCAACAGCCTACTGAGATCCGTTGCAGGACGAAGGCCTCTCCCATCGACTTCCAACCGCTCCTACATTGCGCTGCTCGACTCCCTCCACTGCCTACGAATTTCGTCATGAAGGCGAAGCTTCAGTGTCCCGACTGATGCCGTTGTACGCCAATACGCCCTGCAGGAAAGCCAACTTTCTCTTATGCTGATGATGAATGATCGTGGGTGTGGTAAAAGAAAAAGACGCTTCCCGTGGCCGGAATCCAAACTGGGTCCCTCGCGTTACGAAGCCGGCTTATGTCCGATTGCTCGATTTCGACACAGTCGACGCGAACGCCAAGCAGCAGGTACCGATTCGCGCCGTCCATCCGAGACCCAAACGTTAGGCCTATGGAGGGCACACCCGAGAGTTGCTGTGGCATTCTAGAAAAGCTGTCAGTACATCCAGAGAAGCGCTTAATCAGATTGTGGGATTGGCAAAGAAGCACATAATCGGATTGTGGGATTGGCCAACCGAGGAATCTGTCACGCGAAAGCGTGGCGTTCAGCCATCGTCGTCGTTAGACGGAGAGGTGCATGTTTCGTGCCTCCGTCATAAGGGTTTTTTGTTTCGACACTAATAAGGGTTTTTTGTTTCGACATGTTACGTGACGGAAGGACAAATGACACGGAACGATGGCTGAATGCCAAACGATGTATTTATAAGATGTCGGCCATCACGGCACCCAGCAACACACGCACAGTGCGCTCAGCTTTCTCGTCTGTCTTCTCTCCGTGAAAATATATCGTTCCACTGAAAACACGATGATGCGGTGGAACGACGTGCAAAAATTAGCAGCGGCTTAGCTCGGCTATGCCAAGGACAAACGTAGCGTGAGCTAAGGTTCAGTTGGCTTATTCTTAGCTTTCCTGGTTAGCTTTCCTGGATTAGCTTGATTATCATGCTTACTGCTGCTTCAGTGACACACAGACGGTATACGCATATGTGACACATGTATATTTATCAAGAGGCGGCGCCGCGTCACCAATCGGCCCAGAGCTAAGCTGGTTCCACAGGCGAACGCCGGTGTTGCTGCGACGCACGAGCCATCGGTTACACGCCCGGCCACCACTCGTATGATCATCAAGTGGACGGGGCCGCCACGTGCGGAACGAACTGGTCGGCGAGGACGCTGGGCGTGTCGGGTGTGTGAAAGACGCCGGGCAGCGAGCAACGTTCTGTGCGCCTTGTGACGTCACTGCTCCTCGCGCATACGCGGCACGGCTCTCCAGAAGCCACGCGTAACTGCTCAACCTCGGCCAGTGTAGCTCACGCTACAAAAAGACTCTTCCGGGTCCTGGGGCAGCGCGTGTAATGCATTAAAATGCTTCGAATAAACGGCTTGGCTCCGCCAACCACGGATTGTTGAGTGAAAGGAGCACACGGTCTCTCTTATTTCTCATTTTTGACAGCTGAGAATTGCACCAAAGCAACAATCTACTTTATTTGCCCATAGAACTTCGTTTGCAAGAGCAGTTATGGGCGGCTTAGGAACCGGTACAAATTGGCCAGGCAAATAAGACGTACCGATAAATTCCGGCTTCTAGAGCGTTCGCCAATGCTCCAGTGGGGTATGTTCTGCTCTGTGTGGGCAACACTTGGCTAGGCTTCAGAGTGTCCGCCCATGATTGAAAGTGCGGAGGATGAGAGGATAAACGTCTTTATCGTGTAGTAATTTTGTATGGCGTCTTCAGGAGGTGGAGTCCTCAGTCCAGGAACCCATATGCTTTGCCAGCCGCTACAGCCCGCTCCACCAGTCGAAGCTGGTCGGACAGGCATGAGCTGGACAGGGCGCGCCTCCAGAGCTCGGGAGAGTTGTACAGATTCCGCTCGGGAAGAGGATTGAAGGGGCATCCACCAGCCACGTGGAAAAGAGTGCAGTCTGCTCCACAAAAGGGGCAGCTAGGGGGCGTAATTTGTTCGCACAGATTTCGCAAGGTCGACACTCATATTGCATGCGCCGTCCTTGATTGGTTAATTCATTGATTGCGTCGCGCACGCGCATGTAGCATCCGTATCAACGGGTGCTGCAACAGCGCACTATGCTGTCAACGAAGCGTTGTTCAATAATCCCATCAGGGTACGTGCCACTATGGGTACACTCTTAGTTTTGCGAGAGATTGACTTACGGCATACGAAAAAGTAAAGCATTCATGGGTACAACACTGCACCCGTTACGTGGAGATATCTTAGAAGGGACCGGTGCTAGGGCCCCGATATCCAGCGCTTGAGATCTTGACGACCCCAGGACGGTGCCCTGTGCATCGTTCGGGCGTCTCTAAGACCTAGGCAAATCCACAACAGGTGTTCAAGGTCAGCTTATGACGCAAGAAGCCTACAGCAGGGGCAGGTGTCCGCAAACGGCGCGTGAAAACAGTCAGGCCAAGCCTGGGCAACTGCTTGGAATAACACCACCCCAACCCGAAGCTTCCCCAGCACGACATCCTCCACACGAGCGAGCCACTGGAGAGGTCAGTTCCACGCGATGGTGGGGGTGGTGGCCCATAAACTGGGGCATACCCACCCAGGGGGATTGGCAAGAAGATTTTTTTTTCACTGAAAAGAGCCAGATAAGGCAAAATAGTACAGTCGAAGAAAGAATTTAGTACGTACATTTAAGAGAGAAACAGGGACGAGAGAGCCTGATCGGAATCATTTTAGCAAGGCAGACGAGCCGTCTCTGCAATGAAGAAATGGATGGCGTGACAAACATCTCCATGGCAGTGGCCTAGCTTCGTGCCCCCAAAAGGCAAAAGCAGTGGCAAAGTTAGTGGCATTCCAATACGCCGCAGGGGAGCCTCCAGCAGCCTTCTTCGATGATGAGGGAGAGAGAGAGAGAGAGAGAGAGATGAAACGTTTATTAGGAAAAAAAAGGAGGTGGGGCGCTTGTCTTAGGGGTGGTGCCCTCCTTCCAGGGCCACAGACTCTTCTGTTCCTCTCCGGGCTCGAAGAATTAAGTCCTTCTGAATCCCGAAGTCGGAGCTGGCCAGAGCTGCCTCCCATAGCGCGACCGTATTTGTGGGGTTGTTTCCTGAAGGCCAGATGATAGGGCAGGCCCATGTTGCGTGAAATAAGTTGGAAGGGTTTCCGCACTCCTGGCAATACGGTATGGGCAGCACAAGAACGAAAGCCTCCAAATAGAAACAGATTCCAAAAATGCTATGCAAAACATTATAAATGGAAGAAATCACAAGCGTCTTAAAAAATTAGAGCCGAAAATGTCGAATCAGTTTCATCGCATTGTCTGGACTCCAGGACACGAGGAGCTGGAGGGAAACGAGAGGGCCGACCAGGCTGCGCGCGATCTTACAAACCGCGCGGCTAACAGTCCTAGCCTTCGGCAGCCCCTGCCAAGTGGCTTTGGCGAATGCCTCACTGCAAAGAGGTGAACGAACCTTTTTCCCCAACCCGGACAAGAACCTCTCTGGCGCAGAAGCTCAAACGCTGAGGCAAATCCAGACGAACACTTATCCTAACAAATCCCGGCTATCCAAAATGTTCCCTCAAACACACACAGACGCATGCAAGAAGAAACCCTTCGATGATGAGAGAATCGGCGGCAAAAAAGGAAGAAATGTTTATCCGATGCAATTTCGTGGCAGAAGTGGCACAAGGGTGAGGTTGTTAGATCTGCCCGGGATAGGTACCTCTTAAAGGCCAACTGCACTCAAATTTTTCTTTGTCCAAATTTGATAGAGACAAGCAGTCTATGCTCTTAAAATCACCATGGCGAAATCCTAAGCTTCGTAAGCACACGGCACACTAGGCAGGGCCATTCAAATTAAGTATCTCCGCGCAGACGACGTTTGCACCTTGCGGAGAGTTGCCGAAACAAGTTCCGAGCGGCCTGTGACGGAGGTTGGAGAACCTGTCCCGTGGAGCTCGCGCTTCTCCGGCGACTTGCACGGCGCTCCGCACAGGCGCAGGGACGCGTTCGCCCGGGGTTTCTCTGCTACACAACCGCGCTGTACCGCCGTCGCCATCACGCGTTTCGAACTAACCGAGGAGTTAACAATATCCGCCCTTCTTCCAGTGCAATAAAAGACATTAGAAGACTACAAACTCCTCACACGCTTGCGAACTTTCTGGAGCAGATCAAAACTTGTTTTACTTGAAAATAACATTTATGCTAAAAAAATGGCGTGACACGCACACTTGCCTTAAATTTGTGATTCTTATTGCATCTATCACAGAAAAAAGTATATTTTATAATTCTTGGCCACCTGCACTTCCGCGTCCAATATTTGCCATATTTGGGCTGTCCCAACGCCCCCTCGATCCCTTAGACCTTATTAAAAATTTGCGCACCTAACTGGAGTTGTTGTACACGCGGGTATAAACGTTTGTGCGACTTTTGCCTCACTCGCCAAGTGAACCAAAATCAGCCTTGCTCGTGGTAACAAATACGCCCGCACAAATATCGGCCGTCGTCTTCGCGAAGTGCGGAAACTAAGGAAACTGCTCCTCTCATAAAAAATGAACTTGATTTCTTTCAATTCCCAAATGAAGAGGTTACTTTTGTAGAGTGCTAGATATAGTTTTCTTGAAAGTAAAAGGTTTGCAGCAGCACATGTCTCAGGTGAAATTAGAAAACAGCGGTAGATAGGTATCTTTTTTCGTGTTTTATTGCCCCATTTTGCTGTGGAAGCTGGCTTATTATTCCCTTAAAAAAAGCGATGTGACAGCCGAGGCGCCGCCTGACCAAAGCTGTTTTTCGATATCGTATGAGCGACTAGCTTTGTAAATAAGGGCCCGCTTTTTCACTCGCATTACCAAGGATTGCCACAATAAAGCTATTCTTATGGAAAAAGAACTGTCGTACGGTCTACTTCATTTCGAATGATAGCAACGTGATGTCGGTATTGCGCCAAACTCTATTATTCTGAGCAAACGTTAGTGGGAGTTCATCTGTGGAAATAACTGAGCGAAACGCCGCGCTACCACGCGCATTTTAAGGCGGCTCTCAGCGGCCGCCGGTTCTAGCCCGGCCGCTTCCGTTCCATCACGTACGTCATGACCGGCCGCCGGTAATGGCCGTCTTTGCTATTCAGTTTCGGTTCCGAAAACGTTTGCGTCGCCCGCGTTCATGTCTGAAACGTAGTATTTGGCATTTAGCACTCTTTTTATGTGTACTATCGGGTGACATTATTTTTACGTTGCCGGAAATCTGGGTGCAGTTGGCTTTAAGTGGGGGAACACCAAAACGAAACGAAATCGGCGAAACTTCGCACAAGCGAGTTTGACACAGGCTTCTGTTCCTACAAAACCTGAGATATTCGAGTTCCGGAGAAGTGTGCAGCCAGTGATCAGACACGTCCGGGGCCAACAGGTATTGGCGATAACGGGCTAGCAAGATGCAAGGAAACGGGGGAAGCACCTCTACAATTGGTAAAGCGAATGGCATTTTTGCTAACATATCAGCGGCTTCATTAAGGGCTAATCCAAAGTGGTCAGGCAGCCAAACAAGCCTAATTTCCCGCACATAAGTGGGCACGCAGGAGTAAAAAGTTCTATGCACGGGACCGACAGAAAGGGACCGACATGGGACCGACGTGGGACCGACACGGAAAGGGAATCAGTGAGTATCATAACTGAAGATTGCGCCGAATCGAGTTTCAGGGCGGCAAGACGAATAGCCAAAAATTCTGCAGAAGATATGGGCATATAATCTGGTAGACGCAATGAAAAAGACAGACAGACATGCATTGAACTTTATTAAGACCGGAAGGTCTAACCTAGCGGCCTAGAGGACCGTCCAGAGTAGACGCGGGCCGAACCTGCGCGGGTGGCGGGAGGTTTAGGACCTCCGCACTAATGCAGGCCTTCTGGACAGCCGGGAGTTGAGTGTAGTAGTGTTCGCTGTGGAGCGCCATGGTCCATTCTTCCTCTGTGATGAGTTCGGCGTCCTCTTGTAACACCGGGCACTGCCATAGCATGTGGTCTAAGTTACTGTAAGCTGCGTCGCAGAGGGGACAGTGAGGTCAACGTCCGGGTGAAATAAGCTAAACCGGCTCCTGGTTGGGAAGAAACCGGTCTGAAGCATTTTGAAGGCTGCTGACTTTGGGTGTGTGAGAGAAGGGTGGGCCAGCGGGAGTGCTCTTCACGTAAGTTGGCAGTATAATAATACTTCGTTGAAAGTGAGTAATGCGTCTCAGAACTCTCCGGGGGCCTCGGCTCGGGGTCGACTGTTGATCGCCGCGGCTGATGGTTCCTCGCGCGCGATCGTGAGCGAACTCTTTGGCGTCGGGGAGGGTGTCGTGGACTCCGTGGCCCATGTGGGCCAGGAACCGTGTGATGATAGGGAACGTCTCTTGTTTTTGCTTCGAGTAGAGTGGACTCCGTGGCCTCTAGCAACGGTAGTGATCCTCTGGAAACGTCTCTTGTTTTCTTCCCTGTAGAGTCCTGGCTTCCTCTTTGGCAATAGTTACTTTGAGGGAGGCTCTTAACGCTGAGCGGGAGTCCGTGTAGATTTGCTTGAAGCGGGTGTTCGTCATGGCGATGGATAAGGTGATTTGTTCGGCCGTAGTGGCCTTTGGTGCATAAAAGGACGCCGAGGTGACGAGGTTTCCTTTGACATCCACCGCTGCCATGCCAAACCTGCCCGAGCGGCCGTACAGGGCGACGTCCACGAACAGAGCTTTGGCCGATCCTGTATTTGCGAGCTGTAAGTTGGTTCGGGCACTGGCTTGTGTGTGTGTGTGTGTGTGTGTGTGTGTGTGTGTGTGTGTGTGTGTGTGTGTGTGTGTGTGTGTGTGTGGTGCGTGTGACTGTGTGTGTGTGTGTGTGTGTGTGTGTGTGTGTGTGTGTGTGTGTGTGTTGTGTGTGTGGTGTGTGTGTTTGTGTGTGTGTGCGTGTGTGTGTGTGTGTGTGTGTGTGTGGTGTGGTGTGTGTGTGTGTGTGTGCTGTGTGTGTGTGGTGTGGGTGTGTGTGTGTGTGTGTGTGTGTGTGGGTGTGAGCGTGTGTGTAGTGGCGTGTGTGTTGTGTGTGTGTGAGTGGTGTGTGTGTGTGTGTGTGTGTGTGTGTGTGCGGTAGGAAGTTTAAAAAGAAGCTGAGGTGGTAGACATGGACAATCGCCGTATGTGGGTATGCGCAGACATGACAATCGCCGTATGGGGGCGCAAAGGGAGGGGATCGTAGGAGAGGTGGTGGTAAAGGACATTTTTTTTGAGCAAAAGGGAGCTGGAAACAGCCTCCTACGTCCAGGGGCCGCGAGCCTGCGCCGACCAGGGCTCGTTGCACCGCTTTGATGACTCTTAGGCGCCGAGCTGGTCAGCGCAGACTCCGACTGCTCAAGGGAGGGGAAGTGAATGGGGTGAGGGTGCACAAGTCTTCGCCCAGTGCTCTCCGTCTGTGAAAGGGGGGAATGGGTTTTCGGGGAAGCCTGGACCTCATGGTCTGATCTGCACAACGTCTTCCCCCAGTGCTCTCCGTCTGTGAAAGGGGGGAATGGGTTTTGGGGGCGCACCACATGCAGTGGTCTTGGGTATCGAGGGACCAGCAATCAGAGCACAAAGGGCTGGCATATAAATAAGGGTAGATTAGGTGAAGTCGCTATCGGCAGGGGAGTACGTGTGTCTGGGTGAGTCGCCATAGGCGTTCCTTTTCATTAAAGAAGGTTGGAGCGGCTGAGGGTAGTTGGGGGCGGGAGAGGCGGCAGTGCGATGTTATGTCGTTGAAGGTAACAAGTTGATAGCGCTCCGTGGACGGGCTCAAGGCCAGGACCAGCTCGGACGGTGAGCTCTCGAGTGGCCCAGTGGTCTGCCTTGTTCCCTCCCACACCGTATGGGCCGGAGTCTATACCAGCTCGACTGGGGTGGTGGGAGAATTTTGAAGAAGGATTTTGAGGGCCAAAGGCGCGATCATTCCTTTTGGGAAATTTTGAACGGCCGTTTTGGAATAGGAGATTACGATGGAGGGGGGCGGCCTGAGGGTGAAGGCTATAGGGCTACTGCCGCCTCTTCCGCGGTCGCCGGGGAGTGAGTGTGCAGAATAAGGGAAGCAAGCGGAGGGGCGTCAGGGCCATTAATAGCAGGAGTGCATTTCGAGGAGCAAGGCTTTTGAAAGCTGCCTGCAAGATGCGGTAGCCATAATCTTCCGAGACCGTCGTCAGGACTCCCGGAAACCCAGCGTGGCTGCAGTGTCTGCTTCGTCTGCACGGATGCGGAAGCCAAGCCCGCGGCGATCTGTGCGTTCTGCTTTCATTTACCGCCTTTGCAACTCATCGACTGATATCTCATAAAGCATGAAGCAAGCTTAATTGTCACTGTAACTCTACATAAAAGGAAATGCCGTTTTTGAGGGTTTACCTTGTATACTTGACCGATCGCCGTTACGTCGAGGATTTTTTCGGCAAGCTTGCACCAATCGAGAATTTTTTCGTCGACTTCAGTGGTCCCGGTTCGGTTAGAAACTAAATGTTTCTAATTTTATTGTGCTGTCTCTGGTCAGATTTGTAATATTTGAAAAGTTTGCACATGCTGTTTTGGTGAGTCTTGAGACGCAGTTCATCCGCGGCAGATATCGTTTACAGAAACGGCGTCATCATATAATTGTTTTATTTAAATGTGTACCGCGATCCTAATTTGTAAGTGACGTCCATGAATTCAGCTTTGGTACACCTTTAAAAACGGCATTAAGTTTGGATACACAACACAACGCTCGCAAAAATTAAGTTTGTTCGGTCTATTTTGTATAAATGGGAAGAAAACAGAAAGATGAGTTCTCAATTTGCATATGGGGTTAGCTTATGTTATTTTTTTTCCGCAGTAAAATAAAATGCATTGGCTGTAACAGCTCTAAAAGTTTAACAAACTGAAAAAGAAATATGCATCTGGGAGGGAGATGTTAACGCCGGTATCTCGCGTAAGAGCCGAGTACTGTATCCTTTGCGCTCCAATGGAGGTGTAACACTCGTAGGGCCCCTAAACGATGCTCTTTTTTTGCCTCCCTTTTAAAGGAACACTGAAGTGAATTTTTCAAGCTCCCTGTTTTGCTTGCATTGCGTAGACTGGTTGAATATACACACTTTTCATCGTTTATCCGCTTGATAAGTAGGTAGTTATTCTATAAAGCGCGAAAGAAGAAAAACTACGAGGCGCCGTCTGTGGCGGCCTTGATTGGACGATGTCCAAGGTTAGCATTCAAACAAGTTTCGGTTTCGGTTCTGCAAACCAACATCCTCCACATACGACGTTATAGTTGGATGGGCATTCTCGATATCTCAATAATCGTCATACCGCGCGTCTGCCATGTTGTCGGCTGTAAAATGCCTAAGATAAGCTTCCCAGGACAGCTTCGAATCGTAGAAATCACTAGCCGAGGCCTACGCAGTGGATGAAAGCCCTCCGCGTCACCGCAGACGCTCAAATGCCATGCGCTTTTCGCCCATATTTGGAGCGGTGCCTCCCTCATGCCTGTATCATAAAAAGCGTGTTCGCACCAGGCCAAGGGTCTGTTGGTTCTGGCCTGTGCCCACTGCCCGCAAGCAGTCAGTGGTTATGGCAACAGCACGCCAACGAGAACTCGCTAGCGCGCCAATGTCAGCCTGCGCGCGTTCTGTGAACTAGTTCGTGAAGCAGTTAACGTTACGGCCAAAATAGTAAACGGAGTATAGAAAACATCGGCCGAAAACCAAAAAGTCTACTTAAAAAAAAAAAAAAAAAACACATGTACCCTCGGCGATTCGAACTGGTGACTTGCATAATAACATACTATAGCGCTCTCGACCACTCGGCCACGGCCCAGCGCCGCAGAGTTGGATATATAAGGTATATAATGTATAACCCGTTTGCAATTTTATTTACTTTTAGAATTTCAAGCAGCTTAGATGATTATTTGTTGTATAGCGGTAGTGCAGTAAGCGCCTCCCAAATTTCCACAATATCGCACATCTAGCAATTGCATTTCTTAGACGGAAAAGCGTTCGCAGATGTGTGGTGGTGCTGATGACCGCTGTGCTTGTTCTCCTAGCGCAAAAAGTGCTTCGTGCTCCTTAGTTTTGCGCTGTACGGTAAAAGTTTCAGTTGGTTTTATTTTCTTATTACCTATATTACTTCGCTGAATGTTTTCCCGCCTTCAAGTGGCCTTAGATTTTCCTACTAGCGTACCAGTCAGCGAAGCGTCGCATGTGCGCTTGTAAAGCGCTTGTGTAGAGCGACCTTGACTTGGAGCTAGATAGTGTGCGAACTAACAAATCAAGGAAAGGCACATTCTTCAATTCACAAGCGTGCCGTGGCTTCGTTTCAACTGAGCGAACGAATTGCAACGACCCGTCGGCGGCCGGCTGACTCAAGGCTGGGCCGACTTAGTCTGCCGGAAGGTCGGCGAGCCGTCAGCCAAGTCAAGCCAAGTTTTTTCCCCCTGACGTCACATGAAAACGCCACAGACAATGGGCGAGGATGCAGAGAAAAGGACAGAATTTTCGAATTGATTTTACTACAAACTAAATTCGCGTAGACGCGCTCAGAATGGTCGAAACATTGTTTATCGACTCCGGAACACAATTTGCGCTGTAATCCCGCAATGTTTACAAATCACTTCAGCGTCTGTTTAATACATAGGCCTACGGGGCATTTGAACCACCCTATCTTCTAGTTCACTCTACTCCCAGCAAACGACGCACGTGCAAAAATAGGGGCACATGGCTCGCGTCCTCAATATTCCGCGTTTCTCATCAGTTTAAATAGCACTCGGGTCAATCGAGGCATATTTTACCGTGAAGATCCTGTCGCCTCATTCACGCATACTTTTCTGTGCTTCATTTAAAGAAAGCAAGTGGAGCAAGCTCGTATCAATAGCCCAGCCCACGAAACAACTATGCCCACGAAATAACTTAAAACGTGCCAAAAAGTAATCTACTTCGTGGTATTGGGGTACTTCGAGTACTGGAATGATGTCATTAAAGTGTTGTGGCGGGCGGTTTTCTTTCATTTGCAGCAATAAACACATACCACAGCAACTTAAAAAACGCCATAAAGAACTGAAGCAAAACAGCGCGAAAAAACGAAGGACGAGGGAGAACACACACACACACACACACCCTCGTCCTTCGTTTTTTCGCGCTGTTTTGCTTCAGTTCATAATGAACCAACTGGCTTCACTTCAGACATTAAGCCATAAAGACAAAGCAGAAACGGA
Organism: Haemaphysalis longicornis; assembly: GCA_013339765.2. Lineage (NCBI taxonomy): Eukaryota > Metazoa > Arthropoda > Arachnida > Ixodida > Ixodidae > Haemaphysalis > Haemaphysalis longicornis. The sequence goes on from JABSTR010002230.1 coordinate 29,194, forward strand.
AGTCGGATCTGCTGTGACAAGCAAATCATGCACTCTGCTTTGTTACGACGATAATTAAAACTTTTACAGTGCTTCCAGACGCGAAGGAAAGAGCGGAACCGTTTATCGAAGGGCTCCGGAGACTCGAAGTTGCACATGCAAACGGTGGCAGATGCAAAAATACCAGCTGAAATAGCACGCTGAAAGTAGCGGCATCGGGGGAACCACGGCCTTTTCAACCCACTGACTTATCACACACGAGAGATTGGCCAAAAATGCCTCTTTGATGCATTCATGTATTGCCGGTTTTAAGACTTGGCAATATTTCCATCGTGACCTCATGCGAATGGCGACTGTAAAAGTGGAAGAAAACCAGCAACCGAACAAAAAACACCAACAAAGTCTTTGGGATGCGAAGTATTCCACAATTTCGTGAGTATTAACACTGCGATTAAACTAACAGTGACTAAGCCATTGGTGAGTATGCGGATTCTGTACGTGTAGTATGAGTAAAGGGCACATGGCTAGTAAACAACTCTTCACTCTTCTTAACACCCCACCTGTTCCTTTCCAATTCCATGCATCTTTCACCAAATAGCCCTAGAGGGTCCTCGTTTACTCTGTTTTAGCGGTACATGTGTATGGTATCCTTTACACTGGAGCACAAGGGACATGCGTGAATTCGCATCCCTTACTATACCATTTTAGAGGTGACAGTCTTTCTTGGGCTGCTAAAACACAAGCAATGGCACAGCTTGCACTAGTGGTGTGCGGCTGGAGGAGGAGCGGAGCTGGGGGTCGAACTAGATTTGCCCCCCTGAAATCCGCGGTCGGTGTGGGGGTCCGGTCGCAACGCCTTTCTCATTTCTAAAATTGGTATAAACTTGGCCTCACCCCTCCTTAGCCAAGCCTACAAAAACATCTGAAAACCTAACAAAACTAAGCAAAGCCTAGTAAAGCCCAACAAAAGGAAGCATAAACGGAATAAACTAGGTCGACACCCAGCTCCATTGTTTCGCCAGCCTTGCATCACCAGCGCAAGCTGCACCAATTTTTAGCAACTTCCCTGCGGTCACATATTTTCGTCAGTTTATTTTTTTCGTTTTTTGGTCCGCGCTACTTCAATCGCCTTCTTTCCTTCTTGACCGTGTTTGGTCTTTACTTCGCTTTCGTTCGTTTTACGGCGCGAATCCGGCCGGCGAAGAGACTGGCAGAGCTTTACAGGATTCCAGGGTCTGGGGGCTGGTGTGCGCCTGTTATACTTTCATATTATAACGTTCGGATGCCATGCGGCATGTGCTATTGTACAAATTTTACGTTAACAATTTCTTGCGTTGCAAATTTTGTGAAGTGCGCATATTAACAGTTCCAAGCTCCTGGTGGCTGTCCAATCGCTCAAGTTGGCATGTGCCACGAAGAGTGAGTGAGTGAAACACTCTATTAAGGACGAGAGGCCTCCCCCTCCGCCATGAGGCTGGCGGAGGAGGAGGAGAAAGGGAACAAACAAACAAACGAACATTTATTGAAAGGGATGGCTCAAGGCCGCATGGGGAAGAGGAGGGAGGGGAGATGAAGAGCTCAAAAGTGTCCCAACATGGAGGAGTCAAGAAGGAACCGCCACAGTGCGGATAGTCTGTTTGATGCGGCCCTTCGGACGGATCCAGTCCTCGTGAGCGAGTACCCAGGCAGGAGAAAGGGAAAGGTCACAATTCAAACAGTGCACAGAGTTCTAGAGAAAGAACAACGACTTTTGTTCAACGAATGTCTGTGTGTGAAGAGGGCTGAGTGGTAGCGCATTGGCTTGTACGGTGGACACCGGGATTAAATATCACGGGATAACATGGATTCCTTTAATTGCCGTGTGTATGGGGCCGTCTGACGGCACTCTATCAGCGCTGGAGACCTGGCTACAGAGTGCCGCCACGACGACATTCCAATGTTCAGGAAGAAGCTAGCCCACCTAAGGTTCCTGCCGTTCAGGTGGGGGATTCCATCATAGCTTCTGAATGCCAAAGATGGTGGTTCGAGGACGGCACTAGCCTCAATTTTTTCATCTTTAGGTTGAATAGTAATTTTGGTGTTTATGCCAGTTTTTGGGGTCTCACAATCGCTTTTGTTTGTTGGGTTATATTACGGCAGGCTAGGCTAGGCTATGTTAGGTGGGGTTAAATTTACTTTGTATTAGATGGAGCGCTGTAGTGCTTGTCACGGCATTTCGTTTCACGAAATGCTGGTGGACGGCGATATAATGTAGTGCTTATAGAGCCGTCAGACATCACTGCATACTCGTCGCCAATGACGAGATGAAAGAGCAAAAAGAAAGTAAACCCAGCCCTCGCCCAATAAAAAAATACCAGCCCCAGCGAGAGAATAAGAAAAAGTGAGCAGATATCGTCCTCTTGGGGATGATTACCAGCGCAAGTGTGTTTAGCAATGTTGTGGTCGTGCAGGATACCAATGCAGTAACCTCTTTTATTTGGGCGCCTGTTAATTCGAAAATTCGGATAATTCGGAGCTCCTACTCCCTCCATTAAAAATCTATATTTCCCATGAATGAAAGCAATGTAAGAAAGGCCCTGAGGTCGCGTTTGCGAAGCGGCACCCGCCATGTCGATGAGCCCACTGAGCCCAGCACTCTTCCTCAATCTCCTCCGCTGTTTGCGGTTAGCGGTAACATGGCTCGCGAAAACGAACCCAGATGGCGGCAGCAGTGTTTGGGCCCGTCGAGCACGGTGCATGGTCTTTGTGCGCTACGTCTTAGCAGCGATGAATCAAACTTCATTTCACAACGGAGAAACCCAACGATAGCAAAGGACTCACTGTGGCTTTCGCCAACGCTGATCGAAGAGGATTTTCCCGGCAGCCGCCGGCGGTGGCGGCAGCTCGCTCCAGCGATTTCGCCACGACGCCAGCTCCACTACCGCCGGTATACCAGTTAAGGCCGACATCGAAGGCGGAGCTTTCAAACTGACCTGATCTAAAAACGTTTACCCCAGCGACTGCGCTGGTTTTCAAGCGTAGCGAGGCAGCCACAGTCAAAGCGCCGTAAAAAATTGTCCGTGCCATTTGCCCACATTTGGCTAACCCAGCTGTAAAAAAGTAGGCAACACTGTTTATGGGCTCAATAAAAATAACGTCACTTCCACCTCCCTTTTCGCAATGCATTCGATATTTCAGCGCAAATTTCCACCCGCCCCGCTTAATTAGGACGAACGCCTTCGCGAAGCGTGTCCCGTCACGCCGTCCTTTGCTCTCTCTCCCCTTGCGGTGCGGGGGAAGCGAGTGTGCATCGCGGCGAGGAAACAGCCGGTGGGGATTGGCGTATGTGTGGGCGAATAGGCCGATTGAATTTCCGGCACTTTTCCAAGCATACTGGATTTGTTCGGTCTGAAACATGTGATTGCCCGGAGGCAGCGGACGTGGACGACGATGGGACATTCCTTGATCTACCCGCCGCGGTGGCTCAGTGGCTAAGGCGTTGCGTGCTGAGCACGAGGTCGCGGGTTCGATTCCCGGCCGCGGCGGCCGCTTTCTGATGGAGGCGAAAAGCAAAAACGCCCGTGTGTATGAGATTTCGCCGCACGTTAAAGATCCCCAGGTGGTCAAAATTAATCCGGAGCCCTCCACTACGGCGCGCCTCATCGCCTGCGTTGCGTCGGCGCGTTAAACCCTACAATCAATCAATCATTCCTTGATCTGCTCCCCTCTGAAACTCAGGTTTGTATATGTTGCTGTGGATGATGGCGCTGCTGTCACTGGCCTTTTAAGCGATGCTGAGATCCTCAACGATGCCGTCGGCGCGGCGGGCGAGGCGTCCCTTAAAAAAATTCACCCCACCTCCCTGAAGGGAATCGTGAGGAAATGCGAATGCATTTCTTTTGCGCGTGAGTGCGCGGAATTTATAATTAATGAGGATACGGTGATTTGTAGCGTAACAATTTATTTAACACCTGTTTGTGCTGTCGTTGTACTGGACGGCCACGATCACTGCCTTGTGGTCGGTAAAGTGCACAGTCAAAGGGTCTTTGAGAAGCATGCGGGCGTGGAAGAGTGGGGCGAGCGTCGAGAGGAGAAGCACCGAAGCACCGCGCCTACCCTCGCCTACACTCTCCCACACACGCGGGAGCTCCGGCGAGCTCCCGCGATGCGAGCGCCCTCACACGCCCGAGCGCGTTCCTCCTCTCCACTCACTCGCCGCTGATCCGCCCGCACCACCTGCTCCGGTTGCTAGGGGAGAGGAGGAGCGCGCGCGCTCGCAACTGTTGCTATGGGAGAGGGGGTGAGAGCGGAGAGATAACACCTGCGGGCGCGTGGACGCCGCACGGCGCCTGACATGGCTCGACTAAGAAATGCATTCGCATTTAAAATAAACTGGGCCAAGCCGTAGTCCCGACGAGTTGTACGGAAAAGAAGCTGCGCATGCTCTCGCCGTTGTGGAAGAATTCTGCTTCGATGCTCCATGCTCTGCGGGGATTGTCGCTCGTCGGAAAACTTGTTCTTTCCTCCAAGATATCGACGAAATGGCAAACTAGCATATGAACGCTAAGGATAAGTAACATTTAAACAAACATGGATATGGAAATCCGCATCCCACATGATTACCAGACAAAACAAAATGCCGTTCACTTCACAGAACATTTTGAAAACTGCAGAAAGAGTGACTATTTTTTGTGACTTGTTTTACTACCGCCACGTCACGAAGCACGAGCTTAGTCGGGTGGCGATAGAAAAAGAAATACCAGGAAAAAAAACTGCACTGCCTGGAAAGGTTGCACCACCGCAGACTTGTTGTTATAGCAGTGAAGCTGGCTTTCCCTATGTGCTCTAGTGTCAGCGCGAGGGGAATACGCGTATTCGCATCCCTCACTGCTCCATTTTGGAGGGGACAGTCTTTCGTGGGCTGCTAAAACACAAGCAATGGCACAGCTGCACCAGTGGTGCGACGCAGAGAAGGAGCGGCGCTGGGCTTAGACCTAGCTTCTTCCACTGCAATCCGTGGTTGGTGTGGTGGACAGCCTTTGTAAAATCCGGCTACACTCGGCCTCACCCCTCAACCTTTTGCCTAGCCCAGCAAGAACACTGGAAAAACTAACAAAGCTTAGCAAAGCCTAGCGAAACCTAGAAAATTTTAGCAAACCCGGGAAAACCTCCGTTGACCCACCGCTCCGCTGTTTCGCCAACCCTGCACAACCAGCGAAGCTACACCCATCTTGTCACAACTTCTCTGCAGCTACATGGTATTTCCGTCAGTTTCTCTGCGTTAGTCTTCCGTCCTTTGCTCCGCTTTGTATGCTTGGACCGCCATCTTTTCTTCTACCCCGTTTTTGCGTCTTTCTTCGCTTTCGTTCGTCTTACGACCGGAATCCTGTCGGCGAACAGACTGGCACAGTTTTTCTGGAATGACGCGTCTCGCGGGTGGTGTTCGCCTGTTCAACTCACGTATCATCCCGTCCAGGTGTCATGTGGCACGCACAATTCTACAGCTTTTACGTTATTATTCATTGCTTTCTGAATTTTGTGAGGCGGGCGTTTTAACCGCTCCAAGCTCCCGATTCCTGTCCAATCGCTCGAGTGAACATATGTCACGAAAAAACGAACAACGTTTCTTCAACCGATGCCAGCATGCGAAAATGGTTCGATGGTATAGAGCAAGCGGCTGGTAATGTGAACTAGCCGGATTAAATATTCCTGGATAACATATGCGTTAATTATAATCGCTGCATTGAGGGCTGTCCGATGGCACTCTAACTCAGCGCTGCATGCAGTTCCGTCCGACTACGACATTCGAATGTTTAGGACTAAGCTATCCCCGCAAAGGTTTATGGCATTCTGGTGTAGGAGTTTCCTTACAGCTTCTGGATGTCAGAGGCGGTGGTTCGAGACGGCCACTTGCCTCGTTTTTTAACTTTTATTCGAATTGTATCTTTTATGTCTTTTGGGTTTTAAGCGATTGCTTTGTGTGCGTTGGGTTATATTATGTTAGGTTAGGCTAGATTAGGTGGGGTTAATTTGCTTTGTATTAGGTAGAGCAGTGTAGCGTCTGACGTGGCATTTTATGTCACGAAATGCTGGTGGACGTTGATATAGTGGAGTGCTTATAGTACCGTCCGATTGCAGTGTAGACACAGCCTCTTTCCTGCTAAGAAGCGGCGCCTATTTTCTTCGCGGAGTAAAGGCAGTGCTAGCCTGGCAAGATGTTCCGGATTAACTCGAGGCTTTCCCCTTGATGATAGACATAACACACAATTAATGCACACTTAAAAAACCCTAACCAAAGCACTCAATAATTAAACTACACACTAACGATAAACACATATCTAACTAACAATCCCAACAAACTGTTCAAATCTAACCCGAAAGTCTCTACAATAAAGTTCTACACAATTCGTCCGAATCACCTTTTAAGTGCGAATGCACTTCTTAAGCGAGCCTGAAGCGTCCGCCGCCGTCCGCATAGCAACAGCTGCGGGTGCGCGCGCTCATCGTCTTCCTTGGCAACGGGGGGAGATGGGCGCGCGCTGCCTGGCCGCTGACATGGCACATACCCACGTGGGGGATTGGCCAGGAACCTCCTCGTCTTCCTAGGCAAAGGGGGGAGATGGGCGCGCGCTGCCTGGCCGCTGACATGGCACATACCCACGTGGGGGATTGGCCAGGAATCGGGCGTGAGAAGGCCTAATGCACCCGCTTAAAGGAGTACTGACCGAAATTTCAAAGCTGAGATCCGCTCTAGCAATCAAGTACAACGACAACACAAATAGGTGTCTGTGCAGGGCACATACCCACGTGGGGGATTGGCCAGGAATCGGGCGTGAGAAGGGCTAATGCACCCGCTTAAAGGAGTACTGACACGAAATTTCAACGCTGAGATCAGCTCTAGCAATCAAGTACAACGACAACACAAATAGGTGTCTGTTAATAAATGCATCTTTCTTTCTTTGTAGTTGTGTGTGTGTGTGTGTGTGTGATCTCTCTTTCGCGAACATTACCGACCCGCGCAAATTCAACTCGTGCATTCGCACTTACACACTCTCCCCCTCGGGGAAGTGCGAGGGAATTTTTTTCTATCACCCTCTAGGTGATTTCTCTAAACCGCAACTCCCTAGTTGTGTCCTATTACTGCGTCCCTATTGGACTGGCCTACCCCTGTCGTCGGCGCTGACGTGTCGCACCCTTGCGTGGCCGCGACTCGGTGGTAACCGTCCTCGTCCCGCTTTTTCGGTGCCGGCGTTCGATGCGCGTGGTCACTCCTTGGACGGCGTGGGCTCCGCGCGTGCTGACGTTTTCTCTATGGTTACCCCCTGGTAGCCGCTCCCGCTGGAGGTCCTTGATGCCAGCGTCCGACGCGCGCGGTCATCCTTTGGGCGGCGTGCTTCCTCGGTGGCTACCGCCTGGTAGCCGCTGCCGCTGGAGGTCCCAGGTAGGCTTGGCACGGACGTAGCCTTTCGGGGCCGTCGAGACGAACGTGACGGGGCGTGGACGTTGGCCGCTCGTGCCCGACCGCTGCCGCTGGAGCCACGAAGACACAGGTTCGTGGTGCACCGAGGATGACGCTGCTGATGCGAAGTCGGCCCGCTCCCACCCAGGCTCGGATGGCATGGTCGATGGCCTGGCCGCGTCCCCCTAGCTCGTTCTTTGAAGGTCACGTGCACCTGCCGCCTCCTGGTTTCTTGCCTCCCGTTTCCTGCCTCTCCCTTCTCTTTGTGCGCCCCGCTTTTATCCCCTCTGGACTTTCCCGTGGCGCACTCTCATTGGCTCCTTGCCGTTCCTATGTCCATGTATGGTCATCACGCCACTGGTCTCCTGCGCGGCGTTCTCTAATTGGATGACCAGTACACCGCCATATGGTACTATAATGCCTCGGGGTTTAGGCGCTGCCCTTCTCTCATTGATGCGCACCTGGTCCGCACTTCAAATTTCCATGCCTTTGTTCTTCTTTTTCACTTTTTTGGGGGGGTTTTAGCGTAAACCCCAAGGACGAACATACCTGTACCCCCACTTGCAAATTGTGCGGCGGGCCACTTCTGACCGGAGACAAGGTTTGCAAGAATAAGTACAAGACCCCATACGTAGTTAGAAAGAGGCAGTGGGAGCGCAGGATGGCCGAACAGCAAGCGATGCAGCAGCAACAAGCGAAGCTCGAAGCTGAGGAATTTCCACCGCTGAAATCAGCAGCCGCAACGGCTGCCGGCCCAGCTGGTCGCCGTGCATCGCGTTCCGCTTCGATGCGCAGGGGCAGCGAGAGCAGACGGCGTGCGTTAGCCGTAAGCAATCGCAATCACGTGACCGCTTGAGTTGGGCCGATGCAGCAAGAAATTATGCTATGAAAACACAGGAGGGTACCACCGCCACCACCTCCAATGCCACCGCAACCACCAAGACCGTTACCACCACCAAGAACGTAGGCGGAAACAACAGCAAGACGAAGGAAGACGAGGCAATGAGGGTGTTGAAGGAAGCCAACGACGAGGAACTCCGGCGCAAGAACAACGAGTTCGAGACGATAGTCATTAGGCAAGAGGCGACAATCACCAAGTTGGCAAAAGAGATCGCGGAAATTAGGAACCTTCTGACGACCCGTTCCGCCAATAACGAAACGCCCCAAGTGGTGCCATGTGAACCACACCCAGCAACAGCAGTGCTGTACCACCAACATCCGCAGCGAAGGAACCGGCGCCCAAGAGACGAGCTATCGAGAACCTGAAGAAGCGCAAGCTCAACAATAGGGTGGACAACCTGGAAGACAAGGTCGACCGAATCGAAAAACACCTTGACGGCCTCGAGGACTATATTAAGACAACCTTCACTAAGATAATTTTCGACAAGTTCGCCGACATCGAGCAGACATATAAGCAGCTAGCGAACGCCATACAGCAAATCACAACGCAGCAGTACAATCAGCAACAATCATGGCCGCTGCATCAACAGCAACACCAGCAGCATTGAAGGGTCTGGTGACCTGGAACTGGAACTGTTACGGTTTCGCTAGAAAGAGGGCAGTCTTGCAGCAACACATAACACAAGTAGCACGCAAGCCTGATATAATCATGATACAAGAGACTCGCACCGACGCGGTATTTATCCCCGGTTACAGGGCTTACACCAAGTCTCCGGAGGTCACCGGTGGTAGAGGAGTATGTACATTGGTGCGCAAGGGAGTCACCTTCATCGAACACGAATTGCACAAGAGTAAAATAGAATACACTCTCATCGAGGTCGTTTCGGGCAAGCAACACAAGAACAGCACCTTTCTTCTTAACGTCTACAGTAGCCCATCGCACAGGAAACAAAAGTTCAAGACACTCCTGCACAAAGCCAGCACCACGGCGCGGACCCACAGGCTCGTCGCCTGCGGGGACTTCAACGCGGCGCACCCGGCATGGGGATATAGCAAGCAATTCGCCAAGGGGCGAGGTCTGTTTCAAGACACAATAGACCTGGGATTCACACTCATCACGGACCCGACGGGTCCTACGAGAATAGGAAACTCCGTGGCCAGGGACACGACGCCCGACCTCAAGTTCATGAAGAATGACGAGAAGGGCAAGATCACCTGGCGCAACATTGGGTCCGAGCTCGGCAGCGACCACTACATCTTGGAGGTCATCATACCGGAGAAGGTCAACGTCTCGGAGGACACCAGAAAGCACAAATTTACTGATTGGGATGCCTTCCCTAGCCTTTTACCCACGGAGGAGGAGGACATCGAGAACATAGAAGAATGGTCGGCCCTCATCGCGGCGACGATCACGGAAGCGACCAAGATCATAGAAACGGACGCGCAGGTCGACAAGATAGACCGCCGCCTGGCGCACTTAATCGAAGCGAAAAAATCCATCTTAAACAGGTGGAAGAAACAACGGTTGAATCGGCGACTGAGGAAGAAGGTAGAAGAGCTGAATCGCGCCTTCGAAGCACACTGCCCCGTGCTATGCACGCAACAGTGGAATGAAATCTGTAGCCCTGCGGATGGGCAGATGCATTGCGGCAAGACCTGGAACTTGATGCAGCATCTGCTCGACGAGACTAAAACAAAATCCCATCAACGCTTCCGCCTCGCAAAGATCATTAACAGAGCAGTCAAGGAACACGGGGAACCAGAAGAAATCAGACACATCGACAGCAAGTACCTCCCGGTCACACCCACGGAGAGGCATCCCGATTACGAGGGTCAAGCCAACGAGAAGCTCGACCGCGACATCAGCGTCGAGGAGGTGCGAGCGGCCCTGCTTGACCTGAACAGCAAGTCGGCGGCCGGCCCGGATCACATCTCGAACAGAGTGCTCAAGAACCTCAGCGATGCGGCCATCGAGAACCTCACCGGTTACTACAACAAGTGCTGGAGGGCGGGGTCACTTCCCCAGCAGTGGAAGGCTGCCAAGACTATCCTCATCCCCAAGCCGGGCAAGCCACCGAACACGGACAACCTCCGGCCCATCTCGCTGACGCCCTGCGTGGCCAAGGTGTTGGAACACGTACTCATTTGTAGGTGGCAGGACTACTTGGAGGAGTCGGGACTGTACCCCGCCACGATCATCGGGTTTCGGCGTTGCCTTGGCACCCAAGACGCGATGATTCTGTTGAAGAATGAGATCATTGACGACAACAACCTAACGAAAGACACCAAGGCCATCCTGCGGCTGGACCTGCAGAGCGCCTTCGACAAAGTGAAGCACTCTGCGATTCTAGCCCAGGTATCCAGACTCAACATGGGCGCAAGAACTTATAACTACATCAAGGACTTTCTGACAGGTCGGACCACCGAGCTTTGTGCCGGCGATCTGCGACTCCAAGAGAAGAGGCTCGGCAGTGTCGGGACCCCCCAGGGCTCGGTCATCTCGCCGTTGTTATTCAACCTCGTTATGATCGGGGTGGCCGAGCGGCTATCTCGAGTTGAGGGGGTCCGGAACACCATCTACGCCAATGATATCACTCTGTGGGTTACGGGAGGAAGTGATGGTCGCATCGAGAGCACGCTGCAAGAGGCCGTCGACACTATCGAAGACCAGCTAAACGGATCCGGCTTGATCCGCTCGCCGAGCAAGTCGGAGCTGCTGGTATTACCACCGAAATACGTCAGGCGAAACAAGAGTGAACCCAGGGACTACGAGGCGATAAAGATCGTGACGAGTAGCGGCCACGTGATCCCGGAGGTCGACAAGATACGGGTGCTCGGCATGATTATAGACAAGCGTCGCGTCAACGGCGAGACCGTTTCCCGCCTTACAAGATCACCAACGCAGTGCGTCTCATCAGACGGGTCGCCAACCGCAAGGCCGGGATGGAGGAGGAGAGCTTCATTCGGCTTGTGCACTCCTTCGTAATCAGCCACGTCGCTTACGTTGCAGCCTTTCACAATTGGATGCAGTGCGAAAAGAATAAGATCAACGCCCTGATACGCCGAGCGTACAAGGCGGCGCTCGAGCTGTTCGAATGCACAAGCAGCGACAAGCTCCTGAGCCTGGGGGTACACAATACCCTCGAGGAAATTGCTGAGGTGCAACGGTCCGCCCAGCTGGAGCGGCTCTCTACGACCGAGACCGGTAGGCGCATACTGCAAGACTTGGCCTTCGCGCCTGCGGCGAGGAAGGCGAGCAGCGACGCTCCTGTCCCGGACGAGACCCGGCGTCGGATTCGGGTAGACCTCATTACGAGGAACATGAATCCGGAGTATAACAATGATAGAAAAGCGGCGAGGGCCAAGGCCCTCATCGACTTGTACGCCAAGGACGAGCACGCAAGGTTCGTGGACGCGGCCGAATACAAGGGAGAGAGCGTGGCATTCGTGGCTACCGTCATCGAGGCGTCGTCCGGCGCGACGAGGGTGGCGGCGAGCGTTGGGGTCCGAGAGGCGTGCCAGGCGGAGGAGGTGACCATTGCCCTGGCCATTGCCGACCCCGGGTTCCAGACAGTGTTATGTGATTCGAGGAGTGCAGTACGGAATTATGCCAAGGTAAAAGTGTGCGGTGAGGCGCTGTGCTCGGCCGACCTCGATCGCGAGAACAGGTGTGTCAAAATCAAGTGGTTCCCGGCGCACGCGGGCAACGATGCGTCGGACAAGCACGACAACGAGACGGCACACGCAGTGGTGCGAGCGCTAACCGACCGCGCCGCTGCAACCGACCGTTCACTGTGGTGTAGCGCCAAGGACCGTTTGACGACATTCAACGAACTTACACAGTTCTACCGCTTGGCTCGAAGGACTCTCCCACCCCCGCACCCGGGGCTGAGCCGAGTGGAGGCGGTGCTGTTCAGACAACTGCAGACTGCGTCCTTACCCACCCCAGTGCTGATGAAGTATGTGTACCCCCAAGTGTATGTGAGTGATGTGTGCCGCGTGTGCAAGCGGGAGAGGGCCAACCTGACGCACATCCTAGTGGGACTGCACCAAGTTCCCCGACGAAGCGTCGACCAGTACGATTCCGCCGCGGCTCGCGGCTGCGGCGAAGTGCTACGATCAAGAAATCCAAACCTGGGCCGTCCAGCAGGTCTCGGGGGCTCTTGAAAGACAAAGGCCGAGCGAAACCGCCGGGACGTTGCCCCAAGGGCGACCGAACGCGGGAGTAGCACGCGCCGTAGTCAAGTAAAGACCACCCGCTGAGAAGACGTAGGGGCCCGCGTCGCGGCGCCATTTAATGATGGTGTCGCTCTGCAGGCGACTACAATAAAGTTGCTTCTATCTATCTATCTAGTGCATCCCCTCTCCGGGGGTGCCTACACATGACAATGATGTGCGTTGGTGTTCCCGGGGAGGCTGAAGAGCCGGACGGGTGGGCGGGCTTGGCGTAGGGAACGTAATTGTAGCTCTTGAAAGCTTGCGCAAGACTGCCATCTAAGTATTATTGGGCAATCGGTGCGATGTTAGGGTCGTCGACCGTATCAGTGTATTACGGGGGATTTAGAAGTATTGTTGCGGCGTCTGTGTGCCAGCAACTTTTACGCTTGGTTTCTGTGTTTACCTGAATATATCAGCATTGATGCATTTCCATCTGCATCATAATTTCCTTGTCCGCATTATTTAACACGTGCATTGTTACAGACCGTGGTGCCCGCAATATGTAATAGCAAATACCCCCAGTTTTTAGCGGTGGAATACAATAATGCCCACATCATTCTTTTTGGCTAGTTTTATACCACAGGCTCCCCATCCAAGTCAGGCTACAGGTGAGTCATTTGTAGAGAACTAAATTTTGAAACGCTTTATTTCTTCCCACTCGTTGAGGTCCTGGCCTGCTGCGGAATTTGAAACCTCAACTGAGGCACGTTGCCCCTTAGAAGTCGTGATGGCGGGCGCGTCCATTACCATCCTGGGGTCGGTGCTTCTCTTTTGCCTTGTTGTGGCGGCTCATCTTCTCCTTCGGGTTGATGACGCCGCACGTCGCAGCCGCGGGAAGGGAGCCACCCCTTCTTGCTTTTGCCTTAAGAAGTAATAAACGGGTGGTTCAAGGAAACCCATTCAGGGAAACATTTTACGAACTCAGGCTCCAACTTTCGCTAGTGGTTTTGCGGTACTCGGCAACCGCAGGACATGTCTACTGCAGGTGCTTCCGATAGTTTGAAGGGAGGAGTGTCCGAAACAGGACCCATTAGGCAACCGCGACAGCCACATACAAGCCACGTCCCATCGCGGTGACTCAGCGGCTGAGGCAGCGTGCTGAACGCCACTAAGCAGAGCGCTACACTCTGGGCTATGGCGCGTGATGCTGGGAAAGGCGGAGCAAACAAACGCCTGTAGAGGCATAACTGCGGGACACATTTGAGAACCCCAAGTAAAGCAAGTTTTGTTTGCCGTATTTAGGCTAATTCCAGTTTATTTCAATGACCGCTGTGACAGCCCACTGATTACACTGAGGACCTTTCGCTGCCAGCTGTTAACGGTAGCTCAGTCCGCCCCCTTTTCGGTGTACAAAAGCCCGGCATGGATGCGGCCTCACAACTACTTCAGCTTCGTGTTCACACTGAATGCGCATGTGCTTCCCTCGAATTAACAAGTACTAATAACGATCGGCCTTCACGTTATGTTTCGGTTATATGGCGTGCCTGCATTTGGTGTCCAGTACCGAACGCCCCCAATCTCAACGACTTAACCTCGCGCGTTGTGCAGTCCAGGAAATAGGTGGCCCAAAAAAAAGTTGCAGTTGTGAGAGCCGGGAAACCTCAGCCTAGAAACGCTGTCCATAAAAACGAAACCGTAGTGCGGGAGAAGGGCCCTGAGAAAGGACTGCAATGCGTTCGTCGGGAAATAGAAACAGCCGCGTCAAGGGAGGACAGGCCGCTGCCACACGTGCATCGAGAGCAGCCTCGAGAGGTAAAATTACTCACAGGGGGAATTGCGAGTCCAAAGGCCATGGGTCAGCCAGCCACCTGGAAGTTCAACAGAAGGTCAGTGCAATTATTAGACTTTATACACTCATAGAAAGCTGCATGTAGGCTGCGTGACCTTGTTCGTTCCATACAAAGCGTTGCCGTATGGGTGGTGTAGGGGCAGCGTGTTAGGGAAAGAACGTTTGGGAATTAAGATGCACGCACAATCTTCCCCAGGTCAATTGAAAAGTACAAAGCCGGTATGCTCCAAGATAACTGCGGGTAGTTCAGGTCTTTACAGAGATCTTGCTGACAAACACACGATCAAGCGTGGCTCCGTTCCGCAAAACGTAATCTGTGTCCTTGTGTAATTGTAAACTTGTTCTACCACTTTGTAGCGCCCAAAACCAAGTCCAAATAAACACACGTATTCATTTATCTCATGGACTACATATGAAAATAGGGATGTCGCAGTTACCTCACATCTCAGCATGCGGCCACGAAACAAACCACACCGCAGTATCTTCAAATTTTCTTCAGTAGGGCTTTTTTTTCTTGGCCATTGCGTTTTCACACAGAGGCCACTTTTTCTCCCGTTTTGAATTACTCTGCTACGATCGTTTTTCTTATCAGCAAATATATTAACTAAGTAAACCGACGCAGGCTGTAATTTCTATATCTTCGGTGCGCTGCCAGTGTTCGCCCAAATGCATATATGCAGAGTATGCGCGTTATTAACAAAATAAACGAAGGAAAATTTGTTTTTCGCAATGGGGCATAATTTGTCAAAAAATTGCGGTATTAAAGAGGGAGTTTCAGCTGCATATAGCGAATTATGCTCTGTCAGTGTTATTCCGAAAAAGAAGGCAAAAAAAAAAAGAACCGAAGAAAAACTTTAATTGCTGCTAAAGCGGCATAATGGCTGACTGGCGGCATACATACTAAAAAAACCGATAGCTTCAACCGCGCACAACGCCTTCCGCGTCACAGCGTAACAGCATGAGTGCTGTTCCTGAAAGCAAACAATAGCGAAAGACCAGAGATTGTTCGCAAAAGTGCAGAATGAAATACAAAAGTGGTTTTGCAGGAGCCACTACCTTCAACCCACTCCTATAACGAATGTATAGCGTAACACGCCTGTATCACCTCTGAAGAGCCGTGCTGGGTTTGGCCGTTCGGTCTTCTGAGTCAGTCCATCCGCGCGTCACCATCGCTACCAGACCCAACACCACGATGATGAAGAGACTCCAGCGTCGAAGCCTCCAGCCTGCGCAACCGCGTGTGCGTCTGAGGGGCCAGAGAGACAGAACGCAACCGGCCCTAACTAGAAATTGGAAAAAGCTCGTCGTTGGCCATCCTGTCAGCTGAGTTCCGGCCGCGAGAATTGCCTTTTTTCCGCAAAACAAGCAACGCCAGAAATACTAAACAACTCTTCGCATGTCGCGCTACAGGTACGTAGTGCAGGCAGAAGTGACGAAATAACGCCCAGCTAAGAAAACGGTTATCTGCCGGGGTGTCGGATTATCTGTCCATTCCCCCGCTGCGGTGGCCCAGTGGCTGAAACGTTGTGCTGCCGAGCTGAAGGACGCGGGTTGCATCTTGGCCGCGGTGGCCGTTTGAGAGAGGGGAAGGGGAAAAGCGGAACCGCCGCGTGTCTAAATTCCAGCTCGCACAAATGATCCCCGGGAGGTGAAATGTAACCCGCAGGAGCCCCTCACTACGGCGGGCCTCTCAGCCCCGGCGTAGCTTCGGCGCGTTGCACTCCACGACCAATCAACCGAGCAATCAATCAATCGTTGATTCGGGGGGTCATTGCCCCTCCGTAATTTACCCCTTCCGTCCCCTCGGACCGCCCACTCGGCCCCTCAGTCTGTTCGCGGTGTGCTGCCACGCGTGCCTAATTGAAGCTGTAGGGTTTGCGCGTTTCCTCCGGCTGCGTTCTCGTTGTATGCACGGCAATCACATTACGGCGGCGAAGGTGTTGGTGTTACGCCTTAAGATGACGCCCCTGCATCACATAATACCAGGCGGCTTCTTATCACTGAATGAGGGCGGCAGAGAAATCCCGATCCGTGTGCCGTCCGACAGACGAGAACTTGGAGTCGTCTGGCAGACGATCGACTCAACAAAGGCCGGCACGCAAAATGCCTTTAAGTGGACTGTACGATTGGTACACGCGATGTGCGACTGATCGCACTGTCGCCAGACTCCCGGCGGAGTGGAGAGGCAGCAGATTGCCTTTGTTCGGAAATTGATAAAGCAGCAATCGTGAAGCGTTTTCTGCCTTCGGAAACAGTTATACGCGTGAACTGAACCGCGCTTGTCGCTGCTCTTCTGATCAATCTGAGCTAAAAAGTTCCAAGCGAGAAGTAGAGTGTGGTGAAAAATTGATTTTCAGTTATTTTAAAAGCGGCGAGATATATCAGCCGCGATGCAAGCCTCGCTGACCGGTCGCCGCGGCGCGCGGTGCGCCAAGCGGCCGAGAGATGTTGCGCGGAAGCATCGAAACAGGCTAACCACCGATCGCTCAAACAGTTATAACTTAAATAGTATGCGACAAAGGGGATATAGTGTGTGAAAAGTTGTGTTGCGGATTGTCATTCTTGCACAGATAGCGGCGATCAAATGCCAGCTAAGCAAAGTTCTCACCCGAGCCGACGCGAGCGACGCAAGCCGCCGTAGCCGATCGCGTGCGGCCGACGGGAAGCGATCACTTCCCTTTTCGGCACTCCGACTCACTCACTCACTCACTCACTCACTCACCACTCACTCGCTACTCACTCACATGCACCATGTGTGCACTCACTCACTGCACTCACTGTGACCTTTGGGCTCCATCACACGTCATTCTCACTCACTCACTCACTCGCTCACTCACTCACTCTCCTGCTGCCCCCCTCACTCTTCCTCCTCTGTTCCCTTTTAGCATTATGTACAGTCGAGACGACCATCACTCCCTTCTTCGACTTTTGTATTGAACTGGTAACCTGTGATGCAAGGGTTGTGAGGTTCGATGGGAAATGGGATGGGAAAGAAAAAAAACCTCATAGAATTCGAATTGACAATACTACTTGTCCGTAACTTGGCTAAATGTGAGATGGGGAAGCGATCAATTCTCTGTTGCCGTCTCCCGCCTATCCACTCGGACCATTTGAGGTCAAAACTGGCGCGTCGGCCTTCAGATAGAATTAAGGCCAGGTAAGGGGCGTACGGTTCTGACAACCGGGCCGCAGGTGTCCCGATCGGGCCGCAGGTGGCGGACCCCTGCCATAACGGAACGCAGCAGTGCACCATTGTCGACACAAGCACGATGACGCGCTGCGGTTTTTAAAAAAATCATTTTAAAAAAGTCGTAAAAAGGTTTTGTCAAAAAGGTGAAATGACCACGACCACGCACAATGCACGCGTGTTGCAATTGGAATTTCTAGGCCCGGCGCGACACGGGAGACACGGCCCGAGCCCGACAATTTATAAATATCACCGTGGTCTGGCCCGAGCTTGACAGAATGTAAAAAATAAGCCTGAGCCAACTAGTCTGTTTTTAAATATCTGCCCTAGTGGGGAACAATGAGACCGAAAAAATATGTGGTCATCAACCTAGAAACTTAAAGCATACTGCAAGTATACATTTAAATTTCTATTAAACGTGGACTCAGCTTTGTACAACCAAAATTTCCTGACTAGAGTATGTATTTTCAAGAATCTGGGCGAATGTGCTTCACTTTCGACGCGGGATAATTTATTAAAAGATTTTGAGAAGAGGGGATAATCTTCTTTATTTGCACATTTATTGAACAGATGTTGCACCTTTCGTTGATCCATTCAATTCGTTTCGCAGAAAAACTCTCTTTCAATATGCTTTTGTGGAGAAAAACAGTTGTCCAAAAATTAAGCTCTTTAATTCTTCAGACAGGCCCGCAGTACATGTCTTGCTTGCATAATGTAGCCCGCCGCGCTAAAGTTCCGTTCGCTTTTCTTTGTGCTCACTTAACCCAAAGGGTAAACGAGCAAACTTTTTGTTATCACCAATTCAAAATTTGCGGCACGCGACTGCCGGGCCTCAGGCACTGCGGGCCGGCGCAGGCCGGCTGGCGCCGGCACGACCAAACAAAAACTTGTTGAAGTTCGAGCCCGGCCCAAGCCCGGCCGGGCCGGCCACACCGTGCGAACCCGGCATGCGGTGCTACACCGTCCGAACCCGGCATGCGGTCAGAGCCGGGCTCGGGCTTTCGGCAGTCCCGGGCTCGCGCAGTTCCCAAGCACAATTCCTATGCAAGTCAATGCGACCGTGCCGCGACTTGAGGATCAAACGCAGCGCCATGGCTTGCAGTGGCGCTCCGGCGAACTAAAAATACAAGACAAGCAAAAACAAGTAGCGCGCTCTGGGGAGCGGCGGCGTGCGCAGGTCGAACAAAATATAGCCGGTCGTGACGTAAACGTACAATTATCACTTCTATAATAATGCGGCGACGATTTCAGAAGAGAAAGCAGCGTGTGGCACCATCTCGTGGCACAGTTTGGAAGCAGTTTTAGGGGCGAAGCTCCTAAAGCCGTGGGTCTGTCCATCCCTTGTGTCTCGTGGTACGTGACCGCCTAGTTCGATGACTCACTCGCAGTGCGCTACGTGAACCGGGGCCTACGTGACCGCCTAGTTCGATGACTCACTCGCAGGTGGAGCTAATGTGAGTGACGTCATGATGACGTCACCTCGCACGTGACTGACACTATAAAAGGCAATCGCTGTTGACGCGCTTCCTCTTTCGCGACGAGTCACCGGATGGAGGAGGTGGTTGTTGACAAGGCTGTGGAGCGGAGGGTGCGCAGGGCGGCGGCAGCGCGCGCTCGCCGACAGGATCCCGCCGTGCGCGAAAGAGAGGCCGAAGCATCTCGTCTAAAAAGTCGCGCTTAAACCGCGCGTCGGCAGCTTCGGGCTGAGCTCGCTTGATGCGTTTTGCAGGCGCCTCGCGAGCTCTAACTGCATCGGAGTTTGCCTGCCGAATACGAGCGCTTTGCTTGCAGCCTCACGAACCCTACAACAACAACAACAAACGAACAAGAACAAAATAAAGAACAATAAAGTTGATTTGTACAATGTACGCACACAGTCTTACGTCTTTCTTAATGATGTAATGGGCGAACTTTCACGGGAGAGTTACGGTTACCGATGATCTCCCCCTCTCGAGCTTCGCCCCACTTATCATCATTCATTCCGTGGATATGGCGTGATATTTTTTTTAGTTGCCAGTATCGCCGAGCGCGGCGCGGCCGTACCTGCCGCGTAAACACGGCTTTGTTTACAGGCTCCAACACGCTAGGACGAGCAGCAGCACGGAGGTGACGGCCCGGAAGACGAAAACGATAAGTTTTTGTTTTTTTTCGTTCCTTTTTTGCTTGTGAGAGATAATGTTGTAGAAGTAGGAATCGGCTTAATTAATAGAGGTAAACAGGAAAAAGTGCAGTTAGCGTGAGTAAGCGGGAACCTAAATGTAAGAAGTGGTAAAACCACGTGGTAGCTAGTAGTTAGTTTTTTTTTTGTTGTTTTTGTCTTTTTTGTATTAGCGTAGTGACAGAAATGTTTTGAGAGTTGGAAGCAACGAGTGTGACAGAAACGTGGCGACGCGACGGGCGCGTTAGTGAGCGAAGTAGCGGGCATTGTGTGACGGGCGACTTAGGCCTAGGGGTTGGCCGAACAATGGCCCCGAGGACGAGAATGGGCACTGGGGACGAGGACCAGGTGCAGTGCCAAGAGTGCCTGCGCTGGTGCTACTTGGGGGAGACGGCGTTCGAGCGCGTGGCTGACGCTAAGAAGGCACCCTTCGAATGTAGGCCTTGCGAGCGGGCAAGACAGGGCTTCGAACGCCTCGAGAAGCAGCTGAATGCGAGGGTGGAGGAGCTGGAGGGGTACCTCAGGGAAGAAAAGGAAGCGCGGGTGGCTCTCGAGGCGACTGGCCGACTGGGCGAGCTTGACAAGGCGGGGCAGGCGAAGACCGCCCAGTTGGTGCGCACGGTGGCCGAACTGGACGAAGCTCGGGAAAAGCAGGCCCAGCTTGAAAAGTGGGTGGAAGAGCTCGTGACTCCGGCGGCAAGAGGCGACGCGAGTGCGCGGGCTCAGCACGACGAGCGGCACGCCGGTAGGAACGCAGAACCACAGGGGCCGACTGATGCTGCGCGCACGAGGGGTGTCCGTCAACGCAGAGCGGACTCGGGTAGCAAAGAAAGCCCCGAGGCGACGCAGGGAAATCACGGATCGCCAGCGAGGTCTTTTGCTGCCGTCGCCAACCCCAGTAGACCCCGAACACCTGCAAAAGTGCCGGTTAAAAACGAGAGGAGGCGCCAAGTCATTGTTGTCGGCGACTCCAACATGGCCCGGGTGGGAGAAGTGATTACGGGGAAGG
This sequence comes from Haemaphysalis longicornis, assembly GCA_013339765.2. Classification (NCBI taxonomy): domain Eukaryota; kingdom Metazoa; phylum Arthropoda; class Arachnida; order Ixodida; family Ixodidae; genus Haemaphysalis; species Haemaphysalis longicornis. The sequence continues at coordinate 49,872 of JABSTR010002230.1, forward strand.
GTGGGATACGACGAGCGCGTGAAGGTAAGCAAGCTTCCCGGAAAGAGAGTCGGGGAAGTAATGCAACAAGCAAAGGGGCAACTGTGGGGACATAATGGAGGACCGCAGCTTGGTAGTGATAACGGGAGGTGTGAACGATGTGTTGCAGGGACGCGGGGGAGGGTTCGCAAAGCAGATAGCGAAGGGGTCACCGAGCTGAGGGCGGTCTTACAGGCCGAGCTCTTACAGGCCGATTACAGTCACGTCAGTGCTCTATAGATTAGCTATACAAGCCATCAAAAGCGAGTTGTTGAAGTGGGTGGAAAGTAACGGTATTTTAGGGGAACTGCAAAATGGATTTAGGCCAGGTCGACGCTTAGAAGACAATATTTTCGTAATAACCCAGACCATCGAAATTTCGGTAGCACAGGGCAGACCAACATGGCTACTGTTTCTGGACATAAAGGGAGCCTATGACAACGTAGATAGGGGATTGCTGTGGCTTATACTGGAAGAAGAGGGGATTGGGCCAGAATTTGTGGGTCCTGCTAAGGGCAATATGAGGATAACAAGGCGCATATTACATGGGAAGGGCGTACAGGCACAGAGCCCGTGTACATTCGAAGAGGTTTAAAAACAGGATGTCCCCTTTCCGCCATTGCTGTTCACACTTTACATTAGAGGAATGGAAAGACGATTGGAGGAGAGATGGATTAGGAATTGACTTGTCGTACCGAAGCAATGGAGAGTTGGTGGAGCAACGGATTTCCGGATTGATGTACGCGGGACGATATAGTGTTGGCTGGCAGATAATGGCGGAAGACCTTCAAAAACTGGCCGACATTTGTGGTGAAGAGGCAACTTACCTAGGCCTACATTTTAACCCACACAAATCTGGAGTCATGATGTTCAACGAGGAAGCTCATACAGCGCCAATAAGACTTCAACAGGAAGCCATACCAGTAGTAAATAAATACAAATACTTGGGGGGATCTGGCTTAATGAAGGAAAAGGCTACCTGAATGCCCATGGACACCTCAAACTGAAAGGGAGACGAAATGCAGCAGTAAGTAAAACATAGAGCACTTTGGGGATACAATAAGTACGAGGTTAGTGCGGGCATCTGGAAAGGGGTAATGGTGCCGGCGCTCACGTTTCTCTAATGCCGTATTATGCTTAAAGTCCGAGATCCGGTCGGGACTGGAGGTTTAACCAAAAAGGTAGTCGGCAGATTAGCACTGGGAGCTCACAGTAAGACTACAAATGAGGCGGTACAAGGCGATATTAGTTGGGCTTTATTTGAGGCGAGGGAAGCGCAAAGTAAAATACGTTTTGAGGAGCGGCTTAGACATTTAGATGAGAAGAACTGGGCAGCCAGAGTGCACAGGTACGTGTACCCTAAAAGTGTGGACACCCAATGGCGGAAGAGGACGTGAAAGCTGGCGACTAAATATAACTTGACCGCGGCAAATAAACAAGGGGGGGGGGGGGGGCAGTTTAAAAAGCAAGTGAAGGAAACAGAGATGCTCATTGTGGCAAAGAGAGGACTGAAAAGAAGGGATCGTTGGGAATCTACAAAGCCATAGCAAAAAAAGAGATCCGGAAAGAGAACTGTTATGACAACAATAAAGGTAGTGTGTTGCTCTTTGAGGCGCGGGCTGGCTGCTTGAGAACTCGAACTTACATGAGCAAATATTCGTCACAGGATGGGACATGTGTTGTGTGTGGCAGGGATAAAGAAAAAATCCACCACATAGTAATAGGATGCCAAAAGATTCAGCCGGATAGAATTGGGGAGAAAGTCCTACTTCCTGAGGCACTGGGCTTCGCAATTGATGGAAGCATTAACTGGTCAGCAGTAGGTATTACTAAGCAGCGGCTAGAGAATTGGTGGAAAAAAAGCAGGGAAGTCGATAAAATAACATCCCAGCCAGGGGTAGCGGCAGCGCAGAATTAAAAAGAAATCCGAGTTGAGGGACTAAATTTAAATTCAAACAACTAAGATAGGCTAGATGGCGAACGCTGTCACCCCGATTCAAAGGGGAGGCCTTTAATCATCATCATAATCATCATCATCGGTAGGGTGCCTGAATGTTCCTCTTCGCCCGCCCCTCCGTGAAGGGCTGCGAGGAGGAACATCCAGGCACCCTATGCCGCGATGGTTCAGTCAGGCCAATGCTACTTTTTCTAGTTTCGGTTCTATTATTGCGCGCCTAGAGGCAGTGGGGCTGGGGAAACACTCCTCCTCTCTTTTCTTTTCTTTCCTCTTCTCTCCGGCGCGACTGGGGGCGCGCATGCGCGAAAACGGTCACCGCAGTTTCTGCTTCCGCACGGCGAGACCATGCGAGGCAGCGAGGCCGGCAGTGGTGTTAACTTAGCGAGAAAGTCGTTAAATTTAGCGTGTTTTCAGTCGTGCTAGCGAGAATTCTATCTCTTCAGTGTCTTAGCGACTTTTCTGGAGACTCCGAGAAATTTAATTAGTCTGCTAGAACAGGCATAAAATATTGTGAAGCAGGGAAAAGTGACGCCAAAACAGGATCAAGCCTTTGTGGCGCTGCGATCTTTAGCGTGCAATGCGGCCGCAGGCGGCTGTCAGTAGCCGTTCCAAGCACTCAGCCAGTCAAAAACTAAAAATCTCCGAAAAAAGTAATCATCATCATTGCTTAGCAACTTTTCGCTATAATTGGCGACTTTTAGAAAGCGTCCTGGCGACATTGCCCCCCCCCCCCCCCCCCCTAAAGTTAACAGCACTGCCGCTCCGCAGGAGAGTCTACTGGGCGATTTGGTCGGAGTCTGTTGGCTCGGCAGTGCCTACGCCGAATGCCCCGATGACGATGAACCCAGTTGGCTCCACGGACTCTGCTGAGAGATTCTGCCCTGATCGGTCGCCACGGGATGCCTCCCCTGCTCCCGCGACCGTAATGGCGGATATCGAGGACTGAGTCCCGCGGCTTGAGCGAGCGACAGGAGCCACTGTCTCCCCGCAAGCGATAGTCGTGTTGTCTGGTATATACCCTGTATCTGCAGGCAATAAAGCCTCACTTTAGATTGCCGGAGCCTGTCTACCGCAGGTGAGTACCCGAAGCCGTGCGTGAGTCTTCGGATTCCGCAGGGCTCGTGTACGGCGCGTAGCGTTCTCTAGCGAAGCTAGCCGGGGTCCTCTGCTATCCCGTACGTTAGCCCACAGCCTTAGAAGCTCTTTATTGCTTTCCAACGTCTTCAGGCGTAAAGGACAATTCCTGGCTTACTCGGGATGTCGTTCCATAAATTGAAGAAAATTACTCTTACTCTGTTGTCCTGGACTGATCGAGCCCGCCCACTAACCAGCTCGATTTTACTGTGAAATAAAGTTTTTGCTCCTCCTCCTCCTCCTCCTCCTCTTGAGTGCAGTTTACTATAACGCATATTGTGAGCACAGGCGTCATCGTTGTTTCATAACTGTTACTCGAATGGCCAATCCCACCTACCAACTCCTCATCAGTGTGGCGCACGCGAGCACCACACCATCTTCATCTTTCATCCTCGCGCCTTCTCCACCATCGCTTTTTGCAACGGTCTCTCGGCGAGACTGCGTCGTCATTAAACGCGTCCTTCAAGTCTCCCGTGTCCGAGTCTTGCACGGGGTGAAGTGTGGTGGTCGCGTGCGCCACACTGATGATGAGTTGGTAGGTGGGATTGGCCATTCGAGTAACAGTTATGAAACAACGATGACGCCTATGCTCACAATATCTGAATATTGGGAAGATATAGCTGTAAGAAGTGTGCAGAAATATTCCTCCAAGTCTAAATATATTTTACTGTACACGTTACTCGTTTTCCTCAAAAAGCCCCCTACTGCTTAGAAGCCTGGTTTAAAGCCAGCACGCGCCTATACACACAGTAGGTTATTTGGAACTCAACCTACATTTTTTTGCGGCCCAAAGTGTATGTACGCATACTTCTATGCCATAACAACGTAGCGTGATATGATACAGTACTTTAGAGCGTTCGGAATGGTTGCAAAAACTCTTTTACCTAATACGATTACCGGGAATAATAATGCTTTCTGCCATAAAGGACAGCCCCTATCTATTCCTGGGATTTGTTTTGGTCTTCACCTGCATTTACTGCCTGTAACTTCCTTTTATGTGCCGATAATGAGAACATATTTAGATCTAATTTCGAACACTGCAGCTGTTCCGCTCTCCAGAGAGTGATTTCGTCGCTTTTGCATTGGTGCTAAATCAACAAACTCATCAGCACATCTAAAACTAAGGTAATGACATACACACGAAACGCTGACTACATCGTGTTCTCCTATAACATCAACGATAAATTACTACAGCGCGTGGACATGACCTATGCGGAGTGTCGCTAGCGGCGCCCTTGCCGCTTGCGACATTCCTCGCCTGCTTGGCTTAGATTAACATATGGCTTCTTTTTTGTCTTGAAGCCAAAATCAACAAAAAGGGTAACATTTTTTTCTTGTTCATCGCGCATAAAGCCTCTGCATAATCACTGAAAACTTTTTGAATACACGCCCGCATCCATTGCGAAATCACGCAATAGCCTAGCCGCCGAGAGAACCAATTCACTATTCTAGCATCGCTGCCTAACTTCATTTGAGGACAAAACTGGCGTGTCGGCGTTCAGATTGTTAGCGACACCCCTGCACTAGAAGATAACCAACAGAGTCAGTGGTGATCGAATGTAAGTATTCGGGGCCGCGCGCCGTGTATGCGGTTGTTATGTTTTGCGAATATACAAGTACACATCTTTGCAGGCAGCGGGCATGCGATTTGGTGCTTGCTTTGCGTCCTTTAATGGCGCTTAATTTGTTTATTTGACGCTATTGCATCACCTACTCGCAAGAATACATGTACCCTGCCGTTCGTAAATCGTGCGGCGTAAAACGTTACGCAAGAATCATTTAGTTTACGAAAATACAAAACAAAATTTGCACTCGTTTTCAAGGCGGTGCCAGGCCAGCAGTGTCAGCTGAGTCGGCTCCGCAATTCTTGCGTTCGCTTGCATGCTCTCGCTGAAGCAACCTTTTGCAGTTACCAGCAGCGTTCCGTGTTTATGCTACTCGTGAACTTTGCTTTGTCGACCGAACGCAAGAAGAAAAAACGGTAACGGTCGTCAGGAAGTTGGACCACCCGACCTGGCGATACTGTCCCACGCCGCGATGACCGCGACAGCTCGCTCAAAAAAAGCCGATAAATCGGCTTGTTTTAGCGGATATTATTTTGTTTAGCCTCTGCAACTACTTTAAGGGTTATTTCATACAGTATGCAGTCATTTAAACGCGCCACAAAGCGATTAAACTAAGTACAACCAACTTTCACTCCGGCTTGTAATTGTAAACACATGGAGCGCGGCGAGGGTCGTCTGCTTTTGTAATACCCAGAGCCCTCGGCCACTAGGGGCGCTGCATGTCGCCAAAACTGAGTTCCTGTATATAGCTCCCCTAGGGAGCACGCGATCTACAGGAACTCTACCAAAACTCCAGCGCAGGAGGCCTATAGGCCAGAGAACGTAGTAATTTAGAGCGCAATGTTCCTGAGAAGCGTCTTTAAAGTACAGTCACCGACAGATGAAACGCGAACGTGAAAATATGAGCCACAACATACAAATATCGCGATTTCTTTGCGAGCAAGGGTGGCGACCTGCTGCAGCAGATCGCGGATTCCGTGGTGCACGTTAAATTGTCGCGTGACTCTATTTGTAATACAGGTAACCAAGATTGAAAATCTGCCTTTCAAAATTTACCACTGGCGACATATAACTTTATCTCCGCCATTCCTATTTCGATTTTGCGTGTTCGGGATTATATTACCCTGTTCTGATTTCATACGTCCATAGCTGCTCATGTTTTAAATTATGCCCAGGTGGCATTCAAGTTGCGTGGGGATTTCACAGCGCATCCGATGCGACCAGACAGTCTAGGCACGCAGTTTTCGCTGTCGAGCGCAGACCCAAACATTACGCCGACAAACTGATGAAATTTGATTGTTATACGTGTACATTTATAGGCGATACGCCTGGAAACAAAACAAGAAATAGAATTTACAAAATCAAAGCTTTTACAATACTACAGCAACTCAGTTCAGTTGCAGGTGTTCCGTCTTCAAGAGAATAATTTCGGCGAATTAAGTCCAGGAGGGAAGGAGGACGCACTAAATAAACGGGACGCGCTCCTACCAGCAACTCATTATCAAGGCAATTACCGTTACTTCGTGAGCCCCTCTTTTAATATGGCTCCGAACGTCCACTAAATGAACAAATATGCACCCCGAAAACGCCGCCCTTATGAAGGTAAATTTCGTTTTGTTGAGTCTTTCGCCGAGTTACAACGTTCACACTTCCGGGAATAAAGCTTCACAACTGCGCACACGGTTATTTGCGGCGCGACTACACTAAACCTAATCAAATGCTATCACGCCCCTTTTCTTCTAAACCTTGCTTCGAGCAGCGCTAGAAAATTGCGCCCCGGCTTGGCTTCGCCCCAACGTTTCTACATTACGCGTCCGACGAAAGAAATCGCGTCTCATTCTCAACCGCCTTAAGACACTCCCCATGACGAATGAACACCGGAAATTGCATTGCGACTGACAAAAAATTGTTACACAACACACGCTGTCAGCGGTACTAACACGACACTCGCATAAATGTGGGCGAGTAACTATGGACCGCGGGGAAGGGGGAAGAGGGGAAGAAGTGTCACGGCTGGTGTGCGAGTCACTACCAACGCTAATTACCAATGGGTACCTACTACGCAAACGACAGAGCGGCAAGAAAACCGAACTGAAATCGCGCGTTTTAATGCCGCCTAATTCCCGCATCCAGCGACAGTTCCACATAATCCTTCTGAGGTTCACTCCTCTAGCAAGGTTGATGTGTAGGAGGGGGGAAGAGGAGGGGCAGCGTTCTAAACGGCGTTGATTTGTAGACGGACAAACCTAAAAGGAAAAAAATCCTACGTAGGCTTAGCTTAACAAAATGCGGTAGGCGGCCTCAAAGTACGTAAGTTACGGCGCGGAATCACATCCGAAAACATCGCGAGTGGTTTGGTCGAACTAGGCTTGCCTCGGCGGCGCGTCTGCGCGAGCGAAGAATCATCGCGCTAGGCGTTGCGGCAGCGTCGCGTCGCGGCTGGCGCCGGGCGACGTTGCCGGCCGCGCTTACCGTCGTTCCACACGTCTGAGCGGCCGGGCACGGGAAGGCCCTGGCCGGAGATCCAAGGCCCGCCGCTGGCGGCTGGGTAAGGGCCGGACGGTGTACCGCCGGCGACCGCCTGTTCGCGCGGAGGGCCTGCGTTCTGAAGCTCTGTCCGCTCGCGCCCTCCTCGTCGTCCACCTCCTCGGCACTGGCCACGCGTGCAGCGTAATTCGAGTCCTGAAAAAAGAGAACACCGGAAAATGTGCCCGATGTTTTGTCTTATGTCAACGATTTACACCTCAAAATAGCTGAAAATATTAATTACTGTGGAAAACAGCAATAATTCGTAGTGTCGCTCCACCGAGACAAATATGTGCTGACTTTCAACTTAGCATACGCGGACCATGGAGCAAAGTCTATTGGCAGGTCTTTCGCCAGTATTAGGCAAATCAAAAGGCTGTTGCAACGTAACCTAACTCTAACTCAAACTAACCGAACCTGAACTCAACCTAGATCTTTGCTAAACCTAACTCAATGTCACCACCGTCACCATCAACAGCCTACTGAGATCCGATGCAGGACGAAGGCCTCTCCCATCGACTTCCAACCGCTCCTGCCTTGCGCTGCTCGACTCCCTCCACTGCCTACTAATTTCGTCATGAAGGCTAAGCTTGAGTGTCCCGACTGATGCCGTTGTACGCCAATACGGACTGCAGGAAAGCCAACTTCCTCTGACGACGATGATGAATGATCGTGGGTGTGGTAAAAGAAAAAGACGCTTCCCGTCGCCGGAATCAAACTGGGTCCCTCGCGTTACGAAGCGGCTTCTACCCGATTGCTCGATTTCGACATGGTCGCCGCGAGCCAAGCAGCAGGTGCCGATTCGCGCCGTCCATCCGAGACCCAAACGTTAGGGCTATGGAGGGCACACCCGAGAGTTCTGTGGGCATTCCAGAAAGCTGTCAGTACATCCAGAGTAGCGCTTAATCGGATTGTGGGATTGGCCAACCGAGGAATCGGTCACGCGAAAGCTTCGCGTTCAGCCATCGTCGTCGTTAGACGGAGCGGTGCATGTTTCGTGCCTCCATCGAGTTATTCGCCTTCCCCTTTTCTAGACTCGTGTCGGCATCCACCCTCTTAGCTGGTGGCCCACCACTTGTCCTGGCCTAATCTAATGAGGGTTTTTTGTTTCGATACTGTTACGTGACGGAAGGACAAATGACACGAACGATGGCTGAATGCGACAACGATTATGATGTCGGCCATCACAGGCACCAGCCAACACCACGCACAGGCGTTCATCTTTGTCGTGTTTGTCTCTCTCCGTGAAATATAGAGTTCCACTGAAAAAGGATGATGCGGTGGAACGACGTGCAAAAATTAGCAGCGGCTTAGCTCGGCTATGCCAGACAATACGTACGTGAGCTAAGGTCAGCGGCTATTCTTAGCTTCCTTGTTGTCTAGATTAGCTTGATTATCATGCTTACTGCTGCTTCAGTGACACACAGACGGTATACGCATTATGTGACACATGTATATTTATCAAGAAACTCCGCGCCGCGTCACCAATCGCCCAGAGCTAAGCTGGTTCCACAGCACACGCCGGTGTTGCTGCGACGCACGAGCCATCGGTTACACAACCACGGGCACCCTTGATATCATCAAGTGGACGGGGCCGCCACGTGCGGAACGGACTGGTCGGCGAGGCGCTGGGCGCGTGGGTGTGTGAGAGACGCCGGGAGCGAGGAATCTTCTGCGCCCTTGTGACGAGACTGCTCCTCGCGCATGCGCGGCACGGCTCTCCAGAAGCCACGCGTAACTGCTGAACCTCGGCCAGTGTAGCTCCGCTACAAAAAGACTCTTCCGGGTCCTGGGGCAGCGCGTGTAATGCTTAAAATGCTTCGAATAAACGGTTGGCTCCGCCACGACGGATTGTTGGGTGAAAGGAGCACAAGGTCCCTCTTATTTCTCATTTTTGACAGCTGAGAATTGCACCAAAGCAGCAATCTACTTGATTTGCCCTTAGAACGTCTTTTGCAAGAGCAGTAATGGGCTGCTTAGGAACCGGTACAAATGGTATGGCCAGGCAAATAAGAGGGACCAATAACTACCGGCTTCTAAAGCGTTCGCCAATACTCCAGTGGGGTTTGTTCTGCTTCTCTGTGGGCAACACTGGCTAGGCTTCAGAGTGTGCATGCAAGATTGAAAGTGCGGGCACATATTTCGCAAGGTCGACACTCATGTTGCTTGCGCTGTACTTGATCGATTAATTGATTGATTGCGTCGCACACGCGCATGTAGCAGCCCTATAAACGGGTGCTGCAACAGCGCGCTATGCTGTCAACAAAGCGTTGTTCAATAATTGCCTGAGGGTACGTGCCACTCTGGGTACACTCTCAGTTTTGCGAGAGATTGACTTACGGCATACGAAAAAGTTTTCATGGGTACAACACTGCACCCATTACGCGGATATATCTTAGAAGAGTCCGGTGCTAGGGCACCAATTTCCAGCTATTGAGATCTTGAGGACCCCAGGATGGAGCCCTGTGCTTCGGAGGCGTTGCGTTCGGGCGTCTCTAAAACCTGGGCAAGTCCACAACAGGTGGTCAAGGTCAGCTTATGATGCAGAACCCCACAGCAGGGGCAGGTGTACGCAAACGGCGCGTGACAACGGTCAGACCAAGCCTGGGTAACTGCTGGGAATAACGCCACCCCAACCCGAAGCTTCCCCAGCACGACATCCTCCACACGAGCGAGCCGCTGGAGAGGTCAGTTCAACGCGATGGTGGTGATGGTAGCCCATAAAGTGGGGCATACCCACTCAGGGGGAGCGGGATTGGCCAAGAAGATTTGTCACAGGAAAAGAACCAGATAAGGCAAAATAGTACAGTCGAAGAAAGAATTTAGTACGCACATTCAAGAGAGAAATAGAAAAAGAAAGAGGAACGAGAAGAGCCTGATCGGAATCGTTTTAGCAAGGCAGACGAGCCGTCTCTGAAATGAAGGAATGGATGGCGTGACAAACATCCCCATGGCAGTGGCCTAGCTTCGTGCCCCCAAAAGACAAAAAGCACTGGCAAAGTTAGTGGCACCAAGACGCCGCAGGGGAGCCTCCAGCAGCCTTTTTCGGTGATGAGAGAATCGGCGGCAAAAAAGGAAGAAATGTTCTTCGATTCAATTCATGGCAGAAGTGGCACAAGGGTGAGGTTGTTAGATCTGCCCGGTGTAGGTACCTATTAAGTGGAGGAGCACCACAACGAAACGAAGGCAGCGAAACTTCGCACAAGCGAGTTTGACAGAGGCTTCTTTCCAACGAAACCTGAGATGTTCGAGTACCGGAGAAGTGTGCAGCCCGTGATCAGACACGTCCTGGGCCAACAGGTATTGGCGATAACGGGCTAGCAACACGCAACGAAACCGGGAGAAGCACCTCAACAATTGACCCGCCGCGGTGGCTCAGTGGCTAAGGCGTGGTGCTGCTGAGCACGAGGTCGCGGGTTCGATTC
>JABSTR010002231.1:0-34300 GCA_013339765.2 Haemaphysalis longicornis
ATGCTCAAATTAATATTTTTTATAATCCCGGGCTGCGTTGTACGAACGGGTGCAGTCACGGCAACAGTTGCGCTACTTCGAGAAAACAGTTGCGTAGCCACCACCAGCCTCCCCATTTCAATCCCCGAGGCACACGTTCACCCCATAGTCATTTGGTTAGCGTTACTGTTTACCCACGTAGATTTGGGCATTAAATTTCACCTTGCATACATCAAGTGTAATTACTCGCGTGCTATGGTAACCATGCAGTCCTGCAGCTATTGGGCGCTGCCTGAACAGGTCGCGGCGCCGCAGCAAAGCCCTTTAACTTTCGTGTTGACCGTTCCATTCCTGAGGCTCCCAATCTCGCTTCAAAACACAGCAACAACTGTGCGTTTTATAACACCGCAATGAGCCAAAACGTTCACTTCACGAACCCCGATTATAGACGCATGCACCGCGTTTCACACTCAAGGACAAACCACGCCAAAGTCGTAGGCCCCACATTCCAATGAACTTCTTCGAGCTGCGGAACTTCCCGTAATCTGGCACCAATCTCAAACCTTGTCCTTGCATTAACGTCACTGTTCAGAGCCACAACAGATAGAATGAATAGACTGGAACCCAGCTGATAGCGTAAAATAAACCATGGAAAATATCGGCGATGCGCACTGAAGACGCAGTAGCAGCCGGATCAGGCGGCGGCCATGTTTGTTGCCACTGCGACGCCCAATGGGAAGGCCATTTCAGCGAACCCGGACGGAAAGCCAATCGTGTTTTAGACGCTATCGTTTGCTTCGTTTCAGTCTTTTTATTTGTGCCATTTCTGCTGTTTGCGATCGACCGGCGATGAAAGTGGTGACCGGGCTGCGGGAGGCTTTCCGCCCTGCTGAAATTGACATGAGCATCAAAATCCACGCCTTGCAGGTTGTTTTGGAGCAGTTTGGCGCAATTTCGCAATTTTCATGCTTTTGGAGCCGCTTGGCGCAGGAAAATGGCCTTGTACCAAAAATGCGCAATATGCAGCTGCTGTCTCACCCCTGAGCATGGAAATAAACGTAAATCAAAGCTTTCCGTGAGCTCATCGTATCTGAAAACACAGACTCCAGCTTTTATACACTGCGAGGCAGGCTGCTTCCCTCGCTATTCAGTGTATGGTCAGCCATCATGCATTCAGTTTCGTTTTCGAAAAGCAGGGGTGCACAATTAGCGAAGGCAATAACCTATGACGGTGACCGCCCCAGCTCTGCAAGCAATAAGCCCGGTAGGGAGCAGCTAAAGTCCCTCGATTAGAATCGGAAAAAAGGAACAGGATGCACTGCAGGTGATTAAGTGAGCCACCCCAGCTTCCAATCTCTCGTTCTCCACGTACGCGTGGAGGTGTAGTAGTGGGCGGAGAAGGAGGAACACTTTATTTAAAATGTTGCTATCGGTAAACTGAACCTGGTTTGGACATAATCGCCAGTGAAATGAACTTACTGCGAGTGGTTAGCTGGACCGATCCGCTCGTTCCCCTCGAGTTGCCTTTGATAATCCATAAAGAGTGCATCGCTCTGCGCTCGCAACAACAACTGCTGGACACGGGTGCCGTGAAGAGGGTTTATTTTATGCTAGGTTTGCGTTGCACGAGAGAAGATGATATGAGATGGCTGTCATTGCCAGAAGAGGTGATGTAAAGGCGCCAGCCGGGAGCCCAGGACGCTGCGCTTGATATTCGAAACGGCGCTTCTTGCCTCAAAAGCGGCGTCGCCGCAGCCCTCCATGCTCGCAGCCGGCTCAATAAGGTCTGGGACGCCGGAGTACGCAGGCATACCGGCCGCTCGAGCATCTAAACATGTTTTTGATATCATCGTTGAAAAATAAGAAGTCCAAGCCAGCCTCCTTGGCAGAGAAACTTCTATTTTGCCTGTATGCTCCCTTCGGGGCAAGCAGCACTAAGTCCACATGGGCTTCAGTTTTGTGGTAAGCTCCAGCAAGTGATGGTGCTTGCTTCCATGTGTGCACAAAAAAAAAATAATAATGTAGCGCCTCTGGCATTGTCAAAGAGGTGCGCCATCTGTCAAGCAGACTTGGTACTGTCCTTGGCCACAGCTGACTTCACAATGCGTTCACAGAGCCCCCATCGTGCACTTTATGAACGCCAATGTCCTAAATATAAGGAAAACAGCAATTAATAATGGACCTGCCTGCTTCTGGGAGGCTACCAGGCACAGGAACTGGTCCCAGGGCAGCACCACCAGCACATCGCTCTCTTCCACCTGTTCCCTGGCCAGAGTGCAGTCTTCCTGCAAGGGGGCATGAAGGCAAAGGAGGCACACTGACTCCGATTCTTTTCAATTGGGGCAATGCAGCTTTTTTTTACACCATTTTCAGACTTACCACTAGCTATACCTGTAAGAGCCGAGCAAATAGGTCCTCTGGGCTAGTGCTTGTAATACTCTTGCAAAAGCTTTATGAGTAGTAATTACTTGTATGCCGCGGTGGCTCAGTGGCTAAGGCGTTGTGCTGCTGAGCCCAAGGACATGGGTTCGATTCTGGCCGCAGTGGATGCTTTTTAGATGGTGGGAAAAAGTGAAAACATCAGCGTTTCAAGATTAGCGTGCACCTTATCGATCCCCAGGGGGTCTAAATTATTTCCGAGCCCTCCACTACGGCTCGCTCCATAGCCTAGGTGTAGTTTTGGCACGTTAAAACCCCATGATTTCAAACTTTAGTTTGTGTAGTTATCTAAATGGGCCAGCCACAACTGCTTTTTATTCATTCATGTCTCCATGTGGTACAAATTTGACGTTGAATAGAAGCCAGAAAGGAGGCAGAGGTGTTTCCCCAAAGCCCTCGTTACGCCCGATATTCAGTAAGGTGAGGAAGGAGGAGGCACACGGTTTGAACTCACAACCTGAAATCCCACTCAGTGCCAAAAATCATCAGTTGCTTTTAAAATTAGGAGGCGATGGAAAAGGAGATGAAGTATCGCACTACTCTCCAAACCAGGGATCGCACACTATAGCACTAGACTGTTCGAAAAGACAAGTTCCAGCACTTGCCCACCTGGTCTAGGGAAAGAGCTGTGCGGTTTCAGGAGACGGCGCGCTCCACAGGAAGCGTCTGCACCTCCGAGCGTATTTCCGCCTGGCGGAGAGTGTCCGACACCACCTCCATGGATGATGCGTCCTCCAGCAACCGGAAGTCCAGCACCACTGTCACGTACTGCAGCGTTTGCACAGGACAGGAAGAAACAGTTGTCACGCCTCGCGTAATTTACACTTCGCAAGATATGAACCATATGTGTAAATAATGGTTAGATCAAGGTGCATCAAGCTGCAAGGTGCTCAAAAAAATAGTCCACTTTAATTGATAAGCAAACGCACAAAATATAAAACGTATACAAAAAGAAAAAAATTTTGAGGGGATGCTTGGAATGTTCAATATAAGCAATAATTAGGAGCATCTAAGTTTTGACACCAACAAGTTTGAGTATACAAGATGTTAGGATGATAAATAGGCGTCCTTAAAATTTTCTTTTCAGTAAATCCCTCCTCTTCGTGGTCAAACTTTGCAAGAAAATCACATTTTGCTTTCTTTGTGACCTATTTTGTAGAACACCAACGACAGAGACAGCGTTTGCCTATTCATTCATGAAAAAAAAATCAGAATGATTTTCGCCTGTGGGAGAGATAGCAGCCATCTTGGACAGCCTCGGAGCAGTGTTGTAACCTGGGGTATTTGGTACAACCCACGCAATGCACCGTGCACCTTCTGCTTTGTTCAGAGTCATTGTGTGTGTTGTTCCATGGCCTTAAAAATGCTGTTCCGGTTTCGTGGCTACTGTTGTCCCTGCCTACATTGGCCGTCTTGCATTAAGGCAAAGTTTCATTTTCTGGTCTTCCGAATTTCAGGGTTCACCTTAGAACCAAGAAGGCTGACTTAGATTCGAGTAAATATGGTACGCCTGTACGTACAGATGTACAGTCGCCTACAGGCTTAGTTTGAACATCACATTTGACTTTAGTGTGGAATACTATCTCAGAAGTTCCCAAGAAAAACTGTCAAATGAATGGAGGACTTAGGAGCTCCCTTAAACTTGAAGGAAATGCAGCAGCTGTAACTAAATTACCTCACAGTAAAGCAGGAGGAGACGATAAGCGGGTAAAGCGTTGCTCCAGCTAAGACGATGAACGACTGTACATGTAAATATCCTGTTCCTCACAAGTGGCCTGAACTGCACATGTGCACACACACACACATAATAAACCTTGTTAGTATAATGAAGTCACATCACAGGAAGCCCCGCTTTGTTCAGAGTATTTTACAGTCCCAACTTCAGAGCAGTGAGTCCAAATCATCCCTGCTTATGAACGAAGTCAGTTTTCTACCTTGAAGACTTTGGTATAATGAGGGTTCACTGTACATCTAGCTATATACATTGCATGAGTAGTGACTCTCTCGTTCACCTTGAGGCAGTGAGCCGGCTTGGTGGCCCGGCCCAGCTCAGTGGCGGCTGCCTTGCGCTGCTTCTCCTGCTCCTTGGCCAGTCGCCGAGCCTCCCGCTCCTCGGGGGTGAGGCGCGCCCGCTTTGGCTTCACGTGGGTGAACGGGGCCTCCTCCGCTGCCTCCTCTTCCATCGCCACTGGAAGGACCTCTTCCCGCTCCTCTGCTCCCTGCATTCAGGAGGAGGCGCCACTCAGCAAATAGTAAGTTGCCAACCAATGACTTGCTTCCCACCATTTCAACCACAGATCCTAAACAGAGGCACGGGAGCTCTTCCAGAACCTCCCAGTGTCCCTCAATCCTCAGCTTTTCTGCTAAAGGGGGCATCTGGCCTTGAGGACCGAAAATTTGCCAAAAAATCCATTTTCTGTATCAATTTTATTTGCAGTGTGCAGGTCCGGAAAAATGCACCTGCAAAATATCATACTGTACCATAAGTATTCACAAAGCTGTCGCCCTTTGAAGTCGCCGAAATGACCATTTTTGCCTATGTTTTCAAACTTCGTGCCTTGTTTTTTCAGGACCAACCTTTTTCCCACGAGGTCGACTGTCAGGTACAGTATCTTGGCTGTACTGGTCAGATTTGTATCTTTTTGCTGCATTCGAAAGCTTATGAACTGAGCAGTGCAATAAAACCACAAAAATATAGAATATCTTTTTTGCTAGCACAATTTTTCATACAGTTTGTTTTATGAAAACTTTGGTAATTGATGACCTGGCGTTTAATAAGTTTACAGCAATTGTAGAAACCCTGATAAATTGCTGCAGTGGCATAGTTGCACTCCCTGGTCCATCTAGAGCACAAAGGGATAAAAAGTATTCCAGTATTTCATAGGTAGATAATGAAAAAACTGGCCGAAATGGAACGACATAACGTGTTGCACAACTCTGAACCTACACCACATAGATGAAAACCAACTGCATATTTGTGCTCAGGATGTTAAAATACACTTAATGTGTAAATCTCAGGCACATGGGTAAAAAATAACAAGAATGTCCTCAACACCAGTGTCCTCTCTCAACTGCAGTTGTAGTTCACATTTAAGGTCCCTTTGAATCACGTTCCCATACAGTTTGCTTTCTACCGTGCCACACAGAATGGCAAGTACAGAAGTTACTTACCGAAGAGCACGTGCGGGATGCCGTAACAGGCTGGATGCTGGAGCTTGGCGGTGGAGGGGAGAGCCTGCGTAGAACCTGGGAAAGGCCCATGACATCTGGAAGGCCGTCGTCGTCGTCATTGTCTTCTTCGCTCTCCGAGATCTTATGCACGTCTTCCTTGACCCTCTTTGTCCCTTTTTCCAGGCTAGAGAGGAAAAAATGATGTCACTGCTCAGGAAAATGTTAACGCAGACTCTCATGAAACACTGCACTTTCATCCAATGAGCGCGAGACATGCAGCTCTGCCTGGTAACTGGCAGGAATGCCGAGGGTTTGCTTGAATGTCATTGTTTAAAAAAAAAAAAAAGTGCAAATATTTTGCTCAAAGTGCTCACTTCTTTGCACAAATTTTTTCAGGTGGATTGAAAATGAATATCAGCCTGGAAGGGCACCATCTCCGGAAATGGTATTTAGGTACTTTATTAACAAGAAGTGGCGCCTAATTCACACAGTGGATACGGTTTATGCCCTCCTAGTACACAACAGAACTCTTTTTTTTTTTTTTTCGGTACGCAGACTAACCAAGTGTGGCCCCGGAGTTCACCTATTGCTAATACTGATACATTGCAGGGGTAAAGTACAGGTGCCGTCATAAGTAATTGGAACAAGGATTGGTGAATATCACAAAATATTTGTCTTACTGGCTTTATGACAGCCATTATCGGTTTACGGGAAGCTTTTTCTATTAGGAAGGTCTCCTTTAAACGCACACCAATGCAGCCAGGGAGTTTCCGGAAGAAGAAATTCCTGTAAATTTACAAGACCGTGTTCCAATTACTTTTGATGGCACCTGTACATTTGCGATGTTGTGCTTTCCTTAATTCTTGCCCCTGGCTACCCATGTGCAAATTTCAGCGATCAGGACTCTTTTCATTGTACTAGCACATTGCCAATCTGCCGCATCATTCACACAAGGCTGGCTCAATGCGCTCCAACTGCAAAACATGCACTCGGCAGCAAGCTGCCACACCAGCACCTTCATGCAAGCATTAAAGGGGCCTTGAAGAGAAAATACAACGTAGTTCAATTTGAGAGAAACTCACTCAGCTCTGATGCAGTCACGAAAGATGTTTTTTTAACCAAGAAATTGCAAGAAATATTGAAAAACATTTAGATTTCATGCTACAGTCGTATGGGCACACAAGTTGATGTATAATGGGCCAGCACTGAAAAGCACAATGTGTTAGCTGCAGGCTAGCGTTCAAGGGATATGACCAAACAAACCTAGAGGCAGTAAAAAGTCATGTCACAATGGCGGCCCCCAATTGCACAACAGGATTCTGTGATATCAAAGACCTTGCCAGAAAGTGTCTGGGGAGTCGCCACTGCTTCATATGCTTTCGTAATATCTGCATTATTTGTTTGAATTTCACGATAAGATTGCTATCACTGTTATTGGGACGAGGCAGTCTTTTCAACTAACTTAACTTCTATTTTGTCTGTGTGGTTCTTTTAAAGGTTTCAAGCATCGGACCTAAGGAAGAGTTTTCGGGCCAAGATATTTTTATACTCTTAAGAGTCACTGGGCAGTCAATTCTTGCATGATGTTGCAATTGTTTAAAAAGACAACCATGTGATGGTATGCAAAACGGAGTAACAAGACATAGCGGTATGCCTAATACTTATGGCAAGTCCCCAACTAAGATGTTGAAAGACAACGCTCAGTATCCACTCAAGTGTGATTTCAAAGAAACGCACAAACATAAATGGAAAAAATACAGAAAGAACTCCTGCTGTCAGGTCCTCCGCCTACACTGCCACAATGTCCAAACAACTGCCATCCATAATTTCCTTGTTTTCATTGCCGACATCACCGTTTTATCCCTAATCTAAGTGGAAATGATGCCCAAGGTTATGTTGCATAGGGATAACATTCTTTCGCACACATCTCAATGGTTGCTTCACTCCTTTTGTTTCCCAAAGTATGGTTCTTCTCTACATAGTATCATTTCTCATCTTCATTTCAGGATCTTGAAAATTTGGTGCAGAGCACATTTGCTGCCCGAAACACATGCGTTTTTAAGAACATCAGCAGTGCTGGGTAACGTTTCATAGAGCACGCCTAAGAAGCGGTTACTGCATTTCTTCTTGCTTTTTTTTTTTTCATGTTGTACAATTCTGCAGCTTGAACCCAAACCCATCATAACTACCTGCACATTTCTGAAACAAAACAGCCGAGATATGCTGAGTTTTTAAAAACACCACATCTCAGAAATGTAGAATGAGTTGAGATACATACTTCCTTCAATTACAAAAGCAGCTTCTTGTGGATGCTTTTAACCTGTATGCACTATAAATGATGTGTCACAAGGCTATGCAATGAAAAGTCTAATCTTGAGCTCTTCTGTCCACCGAAAAAAATGCTGACAGTTACATAACCAGTGAGGAATACCTGGCAGTCCACTATCAACTTAGAGGGCTCTTCAACAATTCTAAAAATATTCTCTATGTACAAAAAGCAGGGGAAAAAAGAGAAATTCTCTGACTGGCTGGTAAGCGACAACAAGGCTCATCAAGATAAGATGAGGAATTCTTCCAAAGATCAAGAATTTGGCTTCTGGTTGGGTAGTTTTTCCTTGTATTTCCTCTATTGTTTTTTTTTAACAGTGGAAGTAAGCTCACTTACACAAAAATTAGCAGTGGCTTATCTCGACTGTGCCAGGATATGCGTAGAGTGAGCTGAGGTTCAGCTGGTTATTCTCAGCTTTCCTGGGTTGTCTAGGAAACGCCCCGCTATATGTATAGCCCACTGATACTTCTGTGCATGCGCACAAAATGAGAGGCGCTATCAAGTGGCTCCGACGCAGCATCAGACTTGGCTACTGCGCAATGGAGGCGCACAGCTGGGCACGCGCCGGCGCCAGTGCGTCTGCTGCGACTACGTCGTCACGCCTCTGGAATGCGCAGACCGGCGAGGCACGAGCGGCGGCGGAGCGCCCAGCTGTGCGCTGTGAGAAGTCACTGCTCCTCACGCATGCGCAGCACGGCTCTCCAGGAGCCACGCGAAACTGCTCAACCTTGGCCAGTGTAGCTCACGCGACAAAAAGGTTTCAAAAATTAAGTGATAGTTTTTCAGTCAGAACAATAGGGATGAGCTGAAATAAGACCTAATCCGTATGGTACCGCTTATTCTTAACCAAGAGGTACGTTTACATGACTGGTAGAAAAAATAAGCTGATACCACTTCCACTCACATGGAAAAGGCACTCACAAGAGAAGAAAAAAAAAGAAAAAAAGATAACTGCATGTATTGTGTCACGCTGCCGTCAGAGATTCGTTACACATGCAACATCCGGTTCCCAGTATCAAATAAAATCATAAAAAAATAAAGAAAAGTCCCAGGCCTTTCATATTTTGATATAAGACGGCTTATATTGCCCCTGGCAAAATGTCTTTCTGGCTACGCATTTCTGTTTAGAGGTGAAGCTGAGTTTAGGGAGGTCGGTGTAAGCTTGGGCTTTGTAAGCCAGCTTTCCACATTGCCAGTTCTGCAGTGAAGCATGGCCGTCTACAGAGGGAGTAGATCATTACCGAAAAATTAGGGGTGTGCGAATGCCAAATCGTAGTAGCTTTCGAATCGAATATCGAATCGAATTTAGGAAAATAAAGAATTCCGAATATCGAATCGAATACCGAATATCGATTTTTTTACCGGCCTCAATTTTTCATAGGTTCTTGAGCAAAAGCAGAAACTACTTCCCATGTTCGGGAGACGTGACGTTCTTTTTCAACCCGATGAACAAACTTTTCAACTTGCATCAGTGGTACTTTAGGAATCCGAAGCGGGCACGATAGGCATTTGAGAGAGAGAGAAAAAAATCTTGCTCTGGGGTTGCTGTACTGTGAATCGTGGGCAATGACTATAACTCCAGAAGCGAGCACTTTGCAGGCATGAACAATAGGATGCGAAAACATGGCACAGCCACAATCATGGACCCCGATGAGGCACTTCTTCGGAAGCACATGGGCAGCGTGAATAAAACGTAGCAGAAGGAAAGCTCGCACTACAGCCGCCGTGGACAAGCCTGCGCTATCCACTGTGGTTAAAAAAAAGCAACACGCGCAGTAACCATACACCAACTGCATTAAGAGCAGCCAGAACTGCTTTTGATGTTAAATTAACGGAAGCGCTGTCAAAACGGCGGCTATAGTGCCTATTCTATGCACTATAGGGCTACTGTGCTGCTACTTGAGCGGCACAGGCAGCGCTGGCAACGGCGGCATTTGCTCATTCGGGACGTGGCGTTCGAGGGGCTGTTCATTTCGCCCGAGGCATGCGCAGAACTGTCAGAACGGCGCATTTGCGGGCGGAAAGTTCTGGCCTGAGCCTAACAGAATTTAATAAAACAGCGCTGTTGAGCAGCCGAGAAGCCATCTGATCCCCAACGCTTGGTTTCGACATTTTTTCTTCGTCAACAAGCATTGTTGTCTCTAAAAGATCAACGAGCAAACACTTTTCTGTTCTTTCAATAGTAAACAAGCATTTGAGAATTTGTGGGGCACACAGATGGCTTACTGCACGGGCCTCAGCTCTCGTTTGACTGCCCGAGCCAGCCCGGCCCGAACAATTGCTGAGAAAATGCGTGCTACCCGGCTCGAACCCCCCAACGCAGCAGACCTACGGGCCGGGTTTTACCGCCAGGCTTGGTCAGGCATATGCCCAGCCATTTTGCTGGGCCATGTCGTCAAAAAATGCACTATTAAAATTTATATTCTATATTTTCTGCTTACTCCCAGTGCACTTGTTTTTTAACCGGCCCGCCCAGCTATACAGGTTTTGTTGAATTTATGCAGTGAGCCAGATGGCACACTGCTGCATGCCCGCTTCGTGCAGTCACGCTGGCCCTGCGCACGGGTGCACGGCGAAGTGGTACGGCAAAAGATGCGGTGCGGACGACAGGGGGCACCGCTGGTTCAAATCAGTGGCGCCACCATACCAGCGCACGAGGCCTATACGCGGCGGTCTTTATAGGAAGCTGCCTAGCATGTAAACACCCGCGCAGAATTAAAAATGGCGGCCAGAGTCAGGCCCTGCCCGAGCCAGCCCATGCTGAGAGAATGCACCCGGCTACACCACCCATACACACACCTGTTGTTGGTGCTTCCCCCCACTGCCAGCTGCAGCCTGGCCGACAGAGGGGGCAGCTCTTCTTCATCGCTGTCCCACAGGCTGCTGCCACTGACACGAACACCGGGCTCAGAAGAGGTGTTGTTGCTGCCGCCGTTGCAACTGCCGCTGTCGAACAGAACCAGAAAGGGTCACATCACTGGCAAAAGATTAGTGGGGGGCAGGTTGGTTCCACGTACATGGAAAAAAAAAGTGAAAAAAAAAGCACAGATAAAACAAGACACAAACCGAACAGACAGATCCAACTGAACTTTACTTTTAAAAAACGTGTTGTATAGCCTACAAACACATGACACAACCGTCAGGCTCTGACTCCTTTCGAGAACCTCAGCTTCTTTGTCTAATAGGGCAATAGGAACTTTGCTGATGTGCTCGTCACCTGCCTTTTGAATAAAATCCGCTTCACGAATTTCCCTTCTTTAACTTACTGCTGGCCGTGTGAAGAACATGGTTTGCTCCAACATTGTACAGCATTTGTTTGACCGTGTGCCTCTAAGCATTGTTCTTGCTGTTCATGCCTTCTGTCAGTGTAGCAGCAGCCTGTCTTAGGCTATAAATACTATTGGGTATTTTATAAAAGAACATCCAATAGGGAGTGGTGCCCTCTCTGTCAGGCTCTTTTTCTCCATTCCTTCGTGTTTTTTACACCTTTGTTTTTTTATGTCACCAGCATTAAACGAGCAAACAGTGAACCAGGCTCCCTCTAACATAGAGATTGCCTCAGCATTTCCATGCTTTTACTGCTGCTTTGGCCCTGGGTACTTCACTGTCCACATTTCATCGCCCCACCAGTCGCCCTTCCTGACATAGTGGGCCCGCCATCCGTTCACACGTTCCCCCCCACACCTATGCAACATAGACAACGGTGGCAAGCCTGGTTGCATTAAAGGAGCACTGACACCAATTTTCGGCATTAATATTATTGCACAGTTCGCTTCCTTCACTCAACAGAATACCCTGGCTGAAATATGAGCGGCCTGCGACGCGAAGAACATACTTCAATTGGATCTCATTTATCACTCCGACGGAGCAGCACGCTGAGCGGCACTCAGCAAATGGATATCAGCGTGACATCACCCCGTGAAGCCAAAAGAAGTGACGCGACAGCGCTCGTCAAAAACTCGTGATGTCGCTTCACACACGCGGCCCCACGAGCGGCGAGCGGGCGCAACACCCTCTCAAGCGGGCGCCGGTGACGTCCGCACAAAGCGGTGAGGTCAGGCCGGGATTCTGTCATATGCGCCTTTCGGGATGAAAGCGCGGGAATTTGAAACAAACGATTTTCAGGCCGTTCAATGTAATTAACTATCGCGCGCTGAAGTATTTGAAGTGCTGTTTCAGGTTTGCCAGACCATTAAGCATTGATAAAAGCAATAAAATTGCAACAAAGAGTTTTCGTGTCAGTACTCCTTTAAGAGTCATAATATTCTGAAAAGCAACAGCCCTCGTATACACTCACACATACAAACTGAATCTCCAAGATCCCCATGTAGCAGGTGTGGAGGGCCTAGCCTAAAAATCCACGTCCTAACTGAATGCAAAGCACTCAACATAACATGATCATGTTTGCGTTGAGTGCTTTGCATTCAGTTTTGTGTCTTGTGTCGACACAAGACTTTGCAGAACTCTACAGACAACATATTCCACTCCACCCATCATTCTTTTTATCCGCTGACCCCATGACTCCTCTAAAGCACATTTTTAAGCTTTTAACTGAGATCAAATTAGTACACCTTATTTCTTATCACGCACAGTCACAATTTAGCACTTTACATCAGTTATCTTCATTGCCTTTTAATTCATTTCACTTTTGTTCTGACTGACAGATTTTAGTATTTACCTTTACACACTGTCATTAAATAATTTTTCTTGGCACCCTTAACTCGAAGTTGGCCTTGTCCCATAAAAAAAAAACAATCATCGTCAAATTACCACAGCGTGTATTAAAAACAGTTGCACCTACGGCAAGAATTGCACAAAAACTCGCCCAAAGGAAAAAGTGTGAGCCTGGGTCTACTCCACTTCCACAAAATTTGAACCATTGAGGCTGTGGCTTGACTGCAACGACCGTTTACCAACTTCCAACCACTTCCCTTTTGCTGAGCCAGTTTCCAAAACAGAAACAATCTTTTAGTGTCTACATGTGTGCGTTTGCCATCCCGCCAAGTGCAATGCCTTGCAAGCCAATGAAAAAGATGCTTGCTTTATTCTATCCGCCTCTTTTTTTTTTTTGACACCCAACCTACTCAAGAACATCAACCCCACCTCTGCAGCTCCTGCTCTTTCCAACAAGTTGTGCTGCATTTCACAAGACGAACTACCCTCTTCTATTCCGGACAATGTAACGTTATGCTGCACAAACTTAAATCTCGCCAAAATTAACAAACATCTTACACACCGAAAGCAAACTATTCCCCATACATCTACACTTAACATCAGTGTGTCAAAAAAAATGAGACCGATTTTTTGATGAATATGAAAACTTCTATTTACCTGTAAAAAGGTAAGAAAGAGAAATACGCTCCTTGTCTCCCAGTTCTGCAAGGCAGAGTTTCCTTGAGAATAGAGCCTGCCCTTTGCAAGTTTAGGAACTCCATTCAGATTAGGAACTTTAGCAGCAGGACCTGGCTCACAAACGCTCCTCAAATTTGGATACGCAAAACCCGCAATTTCTCAGTGGTGTTTGTCTGCTGCCTATCTTGGGACCTGAGACCCCTACAAAAACGAAAACCATACATCACGACTTAACTCACCAAAGCGACTACCGAAAAACACTTTTCAAGGCTTAATACTTCACTTTCGCTGCTGCAAAACTTGGTAGCCTCATTACTGAAGAAAAAGTTTAAATTCACGCGCTCTTTCTGGCAGCACAGGGCATGACTTACTTGTTTTCTCTTCCAGGTTTCATTATTCCCTGTCCTACGAGGTACTGATATGTCGGAGATGAAATTTAAAGCATCTCGCATCGAAACTTCCGCAGGTACTGCGATGATAAATTATCGTAGCAAGGAATTGGTATGACCTCCGGGAAATCGATGGTATATTGCTCACCTATTCACAACGCAAATACTTCACATGCAATGCATGAAGGAGGGGAGAAACACCAGTTTTCTTTAGTTTCATACGAATGAAAATAAAATGATTTCCAAACAGACGCAAAAAAGGTAGATTTTCAGGATCGAATAATTTTACACCGACACCCATTGGTCGCAAGCAATGCCACACATATGCAATTATGGAAAACAAAAAGTATAGAAGTTGCAATTATTTTAGCGTCAGACGGCGGTGCAAAAGCCCAGTGATGAGACACGTGACCAAACAGAAACCAAGACATGCATCGCTGCACGATAACCATCACGGACGTGTCCTGCGGCTCTGAGACGAAAGGATCGTCGAAGCACCTTGTTTGTCGCCGACCGTCTGGCGTCGACGTTAACAGCTGACTGCCGGTCGCTAGCGGTGCGGACGCTTCCCAAGATTTCTGTAGCGACCTGGCCGGCAGCGGTACACCCTCGGTCAACAGATGATCATCGTACACGCCGTTCTCTTCGGCGTCGCTGCATAGGTCCACGAACTGCACGCCGTCGTTTGATCGCGATCTGTTCCGTGAAGCAGCCATCGCCACCTTCGGGGGAGCCCGGGGAACTTCGTCTTCATCGTCCGAATCCAGAATAATGCACGCGCTGGCCATTTTACAAGCAATCAGCAACGATTTCTCACAATCATCGGCAGAAATTATTCATGTTTACCGATCTAAGCAGCCCGCCATCGAGGACAGCCATACGGAAGGCGAAAAGGAGAAACGGTAACAACTGTTTTAAAAAAGTACAAAAACATATAAAAATAAAAACAAATTTTAAGCAATTTTTACTTTAGTTATAGTTATTTACATATTTACATAAACTCGCAACTTGTTTTATTCGGATCAGTTTTTCTGTTTCACGTTTGAGTACCTGTGACCTTCAAGATGGCGGCGGCACTGCGGCGCATTCTATCCTCGCTGCCTGCGAGGGCGTCCGTTCCGGGTAACTATTGACACTGTTTCTTTCTGCACTTTTTAACCCGCCTGTGCTCCCGGTGAACTTGGGGAGACTCGGCGCCGAGCTGCGCCGTTGCTTCGCGAAGGGTCAGGCTCTGGGTCGACTGCACGATGGGCAAGCGAGACACGCGGTACGCTTTCATGAACCCCATCGCGATGGCGCGGCAGCGGGGACCCGTGGGTTCCAGCGGGCCCACGATCAAGGACTACCTCAACCGGGACAGGCCGACCTGGGAGGAAGTCAAGCGCATCATCGAAAAAAAGAAGGAGGGATCGAGCACGCTGGCCGCCTGGGAAGAACACATGAACCGCAAGTTTCAGGAACAACTGCGCAAAAACCGCGAGCGCGTTATGGCCGAGCGGGCCGCGTCCTCCTCTGGCGACGCGGTAAGCAAACCGAAGAAGCGGCGTCGCAGGTCTTCTTCTTCGTCGTCCTCGTCTTCATCCTCGTCGTCGAGCAGCAGCAGTGGTTCGTCATCGTCGACGTCGTCCGAGAGGGGTCGTGACTCGGAGCACTCTAAGCGCAAGAAGCGGCGCAAGCACCGGAGCAGGACCCGCGAAAAGCCGTCCGACGAGCCGTCTTCGAGCGCCCGGGACTTCAGCGACAAGGACCACTCGTCGGGGAAGTCCAAAAAGAAAAAGAAATCAAAGAAAAAGCACAAGCGAAAGAGAGACAAGGCAGACTGAACAGGTCGGCGCCTAAGTTTAGCGAGCGGTGCGTCGATGGAGAATTGTGCCCGGTTCTGACTTCAAAGTTTTGCTGTAATTTTTTGTCTCCTACGTGCGGTGAACGGTAGCAGCGTCACGACTTAAAACACTGTTTAAGACCATTTGCGCGTGCAGATGTTTTGCGTCGCAGTAATGGGTCGGCTAGACTTCTCGAGGTCAGTGTGTCGTCATCGGGGCTGCTTCGCTCGCGTTGGAGCGTCAACTTGGTGCTATCCGTGTGTGGGGGCGTCCGATATCGTCGTGTAAATGATAGAGCCAGTGGCGACGTATCCTGGATGTCACAGGGACACGTTGCAGCGCTTCAAACAGTCTACGTCAACTTCATGTTTATTGGCAAGTTCAAAACAACAGCGGCGCCCTTTGTCACACGTTGGTGTCGCTCCATCTAAGATGTGTTCATTTGTTGAGATTTCTCATAAAAGGCAGTAACAATGGCTGTCGAGGCCACTTGAACTGCACAGACTTGTCTAAGTACATCTTTGAAGACTACGTGTGATGGCTATGTACAGGTTCTTGCCACCACATTACGGTTGCTACAAGATTTAACTAGCTGACCCAGTGGTCGTAGAGCCTTGGAACTATGTACTTGTGCCGGGTGATCTCAGTCGTCGTAAACCAATGCAATACAGCTAACCACGCGAAGATGTCAAGCATTGCTTAATGGGGAACATCCGCACGCCTGTGTTAGGAGCTAGGTGGGGTTCTAAGCAAAATCGCGTAATTGTTGAGCTGACAAGGGCTCTTCAGTTTTGCACAGGGGCCACAGTGTTGCACAATGGTTGCAGGTTTCACAGGGATGCAGTTGAGTTGCTCTAATCGTTCACTGGTTTGCACTACCAAGCACCCATTCTCTACAGTAGCCCACGTCGATTTTATGGTAGCGCTCCTATATAATTTACAGCTGAAAAGTATGCTCCGAAAGGGAACTTTACACGAGCATTTCAGAGGACATTTCACGTCGAATGGCCTTCAAAATTTCAAATGCCATTCGAACTGGAAGGAATTCAGCCGATCTACACGACGATTCTCAAAGGCAGTTGAAAGTTTCCGCGTTCGCCCGCCATGTTTTGGTGTCGCCATGACTGCCCTGTTTCGTTCTTGACGAAAATTTAACTTTAGAGTTAAAATGTTCGAAGGTGATCAAATTGATAACAATCTATAAGTGTCCACAAAACATGCACAAGACAGCCAGTTCTTTTTTCGCGCCGCCTGTGTTGAGAGTGCCAAGTTAGCTTGTAATCGTAGAGAGGGGCAAAGAACAATAACAAGTGAAAAATAATGAAGCTTGTTCCCCTTAATTACTAAGTTTTACTCGTAAATAATTGTTTTAGAATTACGGCATGCAAAAAACTGCGCCCGAGAGTACGACTGTTTGCACCCGCCGTGGTAGCTAAGGTGTTGTGGGCTGCTGTTCACGAGGACGCGGGTTTGATTTCCGGCCGTGCCGGCCACTTTTTTGATGGAGGCAAAAAGCGAAAATGCTTGTGTGTTCAATATTTCAACGCACGTTAGATTCCCAAGTGGTTAAATCAATCCGGAGCCCTCCACTACGGCGCACCTCATCGCCTGCGTTGCGTCGGTGTGTTAAACCCTATAATCAAGTACGACCGTTCGTGTAGCAAAGGCCTTTGAGAACCTCAAAGGTGGTGCTCCTTTTAACTGAAATGGCATTTCAACCAAACGGCCTTTGAAAACATCGTGTAGCAGCTCAAAGGTGTCGTTAGAGTCAAATGACATTCGACTCAAAGGCCTTCGAAATGCTCGTCTAGCACGAGTATAATGGAAATGTACTGCTGTGTATGTGTACAGCGTTTAAAAAGATGTTTGTATAGTGGTCGCCAAGTAATGGGGCAGAACAGGAAAAGGAAGTTGGTCGTTTATTTTGGCGAACAAACAACTTGTACATCTGCACCCGCATTTGCCTCACTACAGAAGGCGGCCAAATTGCCCTCGGCATTCAGAATTTTTTTTCAACGCGGAAATTTTTCGTAAACCCCTTTCAACCCTGATTTTATATATTTCAAGCAAAAGAATGTATTGTGCGTGTTTTCCTAAATTTTAGGGTCCCATAAGCCCACAAACGAAAAATAAGAGCTGAAGTACAAATATTAACAAATTTATTATTGAGGACATTAACTAGGACACCTAG
The DNA here is from genome assembly GCA_013339765.2 of Haemaphysalis longicornis. NCBI lineage: Eukaryota > Metazoa > Arthropoda > Arachnida > Ixodida > Ixodidae > Haemaphysalis > Haemaphysalis longicornis. The sequence goes on from JABSTR010002231.1 coordinate 17,674, forward strand.
AAATTAAAAGTGTTATGTTGAGCGGAGACATCAATTCTGCATATTTTCCTAAGCCTTATGACTACATGAACCTACAAACAAAAAATGAGCTTCGTAGTCCACAAATGTATAGATTTACAAGCTTGGGAAAAGAACTGGGATCGCCATTTTTTTCAACCTCAATGTTGCAATTTTGTCTTCATCGGAGCTGCTGCTTCTTTATAGCGTCCAGCTCCACTAAAATGAAGCAACAGTGATATCTGTCGCAATAGTCATCATCGAAGGACAATTTCCCAGAAAACTAGCAGTTTTGGTTTCGTTCTGTATGCCCTAGAGGAACTTTTACGTGATGGCATCAACTGACACCACCAGGGTTATCTTAGTAGGCAGAAAATCATGCATCTCTGGCACAACAAATGGCCAATGGCTCAAAGAATAGAAAGCAGCTGAAAGAATGTTTAAACACAAAGCATATTTATAGACGAGACCGTTCCAAATTACTAAAACTTGCTGGCATGACCATGCATGCCCAGGTAATGTAGTGAGTGCAAAAGCATTAGTGTTGAATTGTCAAACGGATGTGCTGGTATTGTGTGTGCCGGCCTGTTGTATTGGCGGTGACATGAAGGCATGTTACGGTACTGCTTGAGTGACATTTGTTAGGGCACCACTGTAGGATCACAGTAGTTCGTGGCTACTGTCGAGGTAGACGGCTTGTGGGTCATCCCAGTAACTTCAGCGTCTTTGCTGTCGCACCTCCTTATTCTTCCTTCTCTTTGCTGCGCTGCAAATTTTTTTTGCAGTGGGCGGTTTCTTGTCCCTTGTCCCTGGGTTGACCCCTCGGTTGGCCTTTTTATGTGCGTTTCACAACTCTCACTTCAGAACCGCATTGCTGTGGATGGCACGTTTCGCAGGTGTTGTTGGTGCGAGTCCGTCACCGTATTACAGTAGAAGCTCGTTAATTCGAACTCGAAGAGGGCCATAAAATTGTTCGAATTAAGCGGAGTTCGAATTAGCAGACGGGTGCTAGAATGAATGGAAATGCGCCCCACTGCGCGGGCAGAACACAAAGAAGCCACCTCTGAAATCCTTATCGCGAATTAGGCACTACTGCACGTTTGTAGCAGGTGATTTCGTAAATAATGTTTCGTAAATAACAATGGCATGCGCCCAAGAACGCCCTCTGTAGAAGCGAAATAAGGTGTTGCTGTTGTTGATGCGAGTCCGTCGCCGTATACTGCGGCGATAAATTAGAACTACTGTTTATAAAAGATACCACGGTCAATTATGTTCAAAGGTGCCTGAAGTTGCACTGCCTTCTTCTAGGCGGCTTGGATTGCACATGCGCAGTGGTGCGACTCCTCCCCTTATTACACTCGTCCATCTTTTCCTGCGGCATGTTTTTCTCCCTCACTCTGTTCCTCAAGCTGAGAGGCTTGTCGAGTCACCCTTGTTATCGCTATTAGCGATAACGAGCCTTCACAGTCGCTTCATTCCTACTGTCGTAATTACCACGCTGCGATGTGTCCCGAGCACACCTTTTTAAGTTTAAAGCCATAGCTCATTCACGATGTCCATTTTTATGCTTGCGCTAAACGGCCGTTTCATGGCCTTCTGGCGGCTTTGAATCAATGTCTATCGAGTGGCCCATTGTAAAAATACATAAGGCAAACCTGCAAGCGAGTGTTCAACTGTCACTCGAAAGTTGCCGTGAAGCATAGGCATTAGTCTGTTCGAATCATCGAACTGTGGCAATCAAGGGGTTCTGTGATTGTCTCGGATTTCCGGAGGTGCCTGTTTGGAATCCCACCACCGATAGCCAAATTTACCCAGTTTTCAGCTCTTCCCTTCGCTGGGAATTGGCATCTTTCTGAGCATCCATTAAGACATGTTTTATTCTTTTGAGCTGGGGGCCAGTTTATGTGCTAATTTTTGACCTGCATAGTTGACTAATGCTTTCACATTCAAAAAAGCAACAGATGTCTGCTCGAGCAGCTCCAAGCAAAAATGAAGCACTAAAAGAGCAAACATGCTGTGGCACTCCAGATAACATGCAAGCAGTGTAAGCATGGGAAAATTGAATTGGGTTGACTTCTTACAGGAAAAAGAAAATGACCCATGACAAAAGTGGAAAGGAAGGAAGGTGGGATAAAATGGTGTCGATGTGCAGGAAAGAAAAAGAGGTGGATGGGAGAGGGTGGTGATGATAGTGAAGAGACCGTTTGTCAGTTGAAAACTAATGCTTCACATTCACTGCATCATAAAGAGTGCTTAGGTGACTTCAAAATTTACCCGCCACGGTGGCTCAGTGGCTACGGTGTTGTGCTGCTGAGCGCAAGGATGCAGGTTCGATGCCAGTTGCGGTGGCTGCCCTTCTGATGGAAATGAGAATGCCAGTGTGTTGAGATTTCTGGCAAAATAAATCTGGAGCCCTCCACTACGGCACACCCCATAGCCCAAGAGTAGCTTCGGAGCATTGAACCCCACAATCAATAAACTTCATAATTTTTTGTTTGTTTGTTTCTCGGAGTAAATCTAGCAAATGAGAAAAGGCAGCAATGCCATATGTTAGAGAAGCTGTTGTGTAGAATCCTTCTAGATACACTTCTTGCCTGTGTCTCATTGTTCTTATTTCAGGGGTCTTCTAACAAGGCGTGGCAATTTTTGTGATTTTTTTAGACGTTCAAAATTGCAGCACTAAAATTGTTTAGGAAGGGCAACATCCATCTTGGGCTTGTGTCATTTTCTCCCTCTTGTCACCAAGTGAGGCACATTGGTAGAAATATGGTCTGAAAAACGCCGCAACAGGATGACATTGGAACCCGCCGCGGTGGCTCAGTGGCTAATAAGGCGTTGTGCTGCTGAGCACAATGACGCTGGTTCGATTCCCAGCCGCGGTGGCCGCTTTTCTGATGGAGGCGAAAAGCAAAACCACCCATGCGTATGAGATTTCGGCACGCGTTAAAAATCCCCAGGTGGTCAAAATTAATCCGGAGCCCTCCACTACGGCGCGCCTCATCGCCTGCGTTGCATTGGCGCGTTAAACCCTACAATCAATCAATCAGGATGACGTTGGACTTGAGAATGGGGCTTGCAATGGGCACGCACTTACACACACACATGCAAATGCACGTAAATATCTGCAGGTGCACATTATCTACGCTCTCCCCACACTTTTCTTTAGAACAGAAGCACAGGTCCTCATGTTACTCGGCACACTTGCACTATTGCGTGTTCACTGTCTTCATGAAACCCCAGTTATCAGCCAATCAACGAGTCGAATGTTTATTTTATTCTTCATCAAGAACGAAGGAGGAATAGCTTCCTGACCTCAGACTGTAGATGTTTTTCCAATGGTTGCTATTTCAACGTTCCCCATGTCAGTGAGGCTACATTCATCAGGATATACCTATGCATCACCTCCTTGAGGCAGTGGCCTACGTGTAATGCAGAGGACACTGCTAATGACAATGATGGCGTGGGGGGGCAAAGTGAAAGGCTTTGGGAATGGTGCATCTATAGGCAGGGGTTGAACCTGCAAAGTCGTGCATGATAGCGCAACACCTTAACAAGGACTTCAGTGCTTCTTTTGATAGCCTTGTAACGTGTCCACCACTACAGTGGGTTGTAGGTTTAGTTCTGGCGACAGGATTTGGTTTTGTTGACCAGATTTTCGGTGCAGCCAGATCACAGTCTGTGATAACGATTTGTAACTGAGCTGGTTGGTGCTCTGCTTGAAGGATGTGCAGTCAAGCAGGCTTGTAGTAGTAGACTTATTACTAAGCAAAGATGAAGTGACTGGCATAATGGGATGCCAGGTAGTTCCAGATTTGGGTTTTTAAACTTTGTCATTGCTTTACAGAGTGAACAGCATTGCTTTACATATTAGAAATAATGTGAACTTTACATTTCTATCCTCCATTCAACACCGCAGGTGGCCTTTTTAGCATGGCCAATTGCTATCACTGTCACTGTCTGTCCCACATGCATTGCGATGCCCGGTGAGTTTTCGACGAAGAACGCTGTGCTAAGAATGCTACTACGGGACGAAAAGTAGCAGAATAGGGCATCAATGTCAATGTGGGCTCAAGTTGCGATCGCGAATGACGTGCAAACGTGACTTCTGCCCTGTTTTGTTCATGCCTTTATGGCGGACACTGTGCAAAATAATTTAAGGTAATACGTTGAAACATTTGAAGCTTTAGGTGTTAATTATACAGTGACGAACCATGGCTCGAAATTTGCTCCTTCTTCGGCAGTTTGTTTGTGGAGCGATAGAAACATATTCAGTTGTACGGCTGCTGTCATTTTTAACCTCTCACTGAGTGTAGTGCTTTTGACAGCTACGATTTAGTGTACAGATATGTTGAAGAGCTTTGTTTTGTGAAATGGAAACTTTTCTCATCCATCATACCTTATGGATGCAATGAAACTAGTCAACAGAACAAATTTCAGCGAGCTGACACTGGCTCAGTCTCACACTGTCCTGTTGATTGCAGGATGGTCACCTTCACCGACTGAATTCCAACGCTAGCTCAAAGCAGCGCTTGTTCAATTTGCAAATGAAGGTATTTGCTCAACACTGATCATTTTGTAATATCTGTGAAGCACTTGGCCTTCCTTTTTTTATTTGCCGGGACAAGCATGTTGACGCTCATAACTTCAGCTGTCGATGGTACCACTAATATTTTAGATCGAACAAGAATTAGATTCACTTGGAATGCATGCTTTATGCCACGATAGACCTATAAAAATTTTGCGAATTAAGTCTCGGGAAGCCATATCACTCGAGGCTGAATCAGCGTGCATCGACAGATGTAGGTACTCTGTTAAATTACAGTAACTCTGTAGAGAGTTCTTGTTGTTGCAAGTCGCACACTTTTGTGCAGCGCATATGTCTTTACGTTGGATTTTTTTACATAGCTCTGCCAGGCACGCGATGCGTGCTCCAATGACACATTGGTTGTGTTATAAGATCCTGCTGTGCACTGGTGTCCCTTCGACGTATTTGTGTTGAGAACCGCATTGCATCTCTGTGCAATACCCAGACCTGAGCGCGTGCTTAGTTAGTTTTGGAAGGGTGACCTGTTCGAGAGAAGTTAGCTGATCGGAGGAAATGTGTTTCACGATGCAGAAAAACTAGGCTGGGGTTGATTCAGCTATGAAACAAATAGCGAAACATCACGTCATCCATTGCACAATTTAGTTCAGTTCTGGGAATCAGCTTTTAAGCGGTCGCCTTCTTTTTTGAGTGACATTTTGTTTGTTTTTGTACAAATGTGGTGCCTCGTTGGAATTTTAAATAAAGTTTTTGCCGTATTTTGCTCCACACGTCTTGACGTTTTCACGGTATGCTCATTTTTGCAGCTCTTTGATGCTTTAAACCACAAAATCAAAGGCTTTGTTTTGAAGTGAGAAATTTCGGCCGAGGCTTAATGGAGTGAAATGAAATACTCTGCAACCCTCCACCATGGCCGCCTCTATAGTTCAGGTGTAGCTTTAGTGTGCAAAACCGTGATTTGATATTTTAGCAAAAACCAGAAACAAGTAATGAATGTTAAGTAATTCTAAAAGCAAGGGGCAGAGTAACCAAACAATTCAAACAATGCTGACACGAAATTTCAAAGCTGATATAGCTATTTGAAAGGCCTCCTTTGTATATGGAGATATCTCCCACGAAGTTTCAACAACAACCATTTGGTATAACATAATTTAAACCAATTTTATTCTTTGCACGCACGAGAAAGCTCAGAACGGATACCCTATCATCATTGACGTCAGCGTGACGTGTGGAGTGCCTCGTCATGTGCCTCGCCCGACACTGTGACGTCAGGCCTCTCGTGACATAGCCAAGGCGCTGACTGCTGTTGGCGCGTGGTGGCTCTACCTTGTGTATCACGTCATAGTTTTGGGACTGACGTCATGCTGCCCGGGTGCATGCGATGAGAACAGTGACATCAAGAGCGCCATCCTGTCGTGGCGGCTGCCTCGGTGTTTGTGTCATCGAAAGCTAAACTGACGCGATTAAACGAGCCTCTGAATAATTATTCACTCAGTGGTACACCATTGAATGTGCCTTTCTATGATTAGTGGGACGGGAGGCACCCATAGTTGCAAAAAAAGACTAACATAAATCGAAAATTTCATGTCAGTTCTCCTTTAATAAGAGGTGGAAGGCTACTTTCAGGCTTTCCCACCTTTCTTCCGAGAGCAAAGTCGGCCCCAATATCCTAAAACCTGTGATTGGCAATTTTTGTTGTAATTGTTTGCACAGGCCAAATGTGGGGGACCACTGATGAGATTGATAGTTTAAATTTAATGTAGTCTATTAAAACAGAGATGGCTTGTGTGTGTGTGTGCATGCTGTGAACACATTTAAATCCCTTCCAAAGCTGGAGTTGAAGTAGTGGCATTGTTGGATACTCCCATGTTCATGGACTACAGAGAGGTACAATTTAAATCACGTTCAGTGTGAAAGTTGTAAAAATATTGGTTGAGTGTTCTGGGCATATAAACTGATTGCTTCGTATTAAGGTCACTCACATTTACAGTAAATGCGAGGAATTTCACACCTGTAGCCTAAATTCCGTTTTGGTGAAACCCAGCGGAGCATGTGAGCAAAAAGGGATTGTTGTTATCATCTTCATCAACTTGGGATTGTTGAAGAAGTTGCACGGGTTGTATTCTTCAGGCTCTAGATTACCTATCTCTCTCTTCCTCTCTCTCTTATGGCTGCATCATCATCGAAGTAGAACATTAGGCAGAAACTCATTCGTAAATGCATCTGGTGGCACATATCGTAACACCATATTCACAAATTAATTAAATGTGCCCCCCCCCCCCTTTCCCCCTAAACCACACGCATATGCTTCTGCTAAGCACAGGACCTCAGTTTTGATACCCGACCCCCGGTGGCTGCCTTGCTGATAATAATAATAATAATAATGATGATGATGATGATGGTGGTGGAGGCAAAAAGTGAAAACGTCCGTGTTTCAATATTTTGGCGTGCGTCAAAGGTCCCCGGGTGTTCAAAAATTAATCCGGAGCCCTCCACTACGGCGCGCCTTATAGCCCAGGTGCATGTTCGGCACATTAAACCCCGCAATCAATCAATCAATCTGTTGAGCACTAGCAGCTGTCGTCAGTGGCACTGCTCTCAGAGGGGTAGTCCTTGAACTCTTGCGTTTTAGCCTCGATAAAATGCAACTGCTAGAGTTAAGAAGTGGGGGCCCTGGTGATTGACCGCCATCCACCGAGCCTAGGTTGATAGTGATGCGCTTGGCAAATGGTTGGCTTCATGTACCCAACAGGAGAAAAAGCCCGACCAGAGTGCAGGTTTGACAAGGGTGCCGAGGGGGGAACACTACCCCATGTATGACTGAATGCACAGACACAAGATACTTCCTTTTGGAACGTCGCCATTCTGCACCTTCTCTGCAAATGTGGCGAAAACATCGCAGCATGTTTACACTTGCCGCAGGCCCAGAGACCAAAGCTGAGATGTGTGTTAAACCCTGGAAGGCCCTGAATGTGGGCTGTGTGTGGCAAAAGCTGTTTTCATGTATCTGCTCAGGACAGGACAGCTGTGTCTGTGACATTACCATCATCATCATTTTTGCCCTTTTTTGTGCGTGTTCTCTTCAGCCAGCTTTCTCCTCATGCATGTGGCGCGAGCTCATATAGCAGTGACTAAAAGCAGCCAAAGATCAGCTAAGTCTGATGCAGGTCGGGAGAATTCAAAGAGAGTGGCCAGTCACAGTCAGTTCTGGTTGTATTCAAATTTCTCATCAGAGTAAGGCAAACATTCCACAGCAGAGCAAGTTGATCTGAGGTGATCGGTGAAACTTCGATAACCAACCATGAATTATAAAAAAGGCCCAACGCTCCCAATATTCCAGTGGAGATTGCCACAAGTGTTTTTAATCAATGCCGTCATCATTCTCTCCTCTCTAGGTAGGTTTGATCTATTGGAGCTATGAAGATGAGGAAATTCATGATGCACTATTTGGGTGGCGAATTGCGCATTTTAAAATAGTGTCTGGAGTTGACAACTTTGTACACGTAGTTGTGATCCGTAGCAAACTTGGCCGTTTCCTTTGTGAGAAATTTGATCAAAAAGCTGGTATAAACACACATGCCTCATTTCATAAGGCTGTCTGAAATTGTTTGCATTGGTAATTCCATTAAAAACTTTAAATTAGCTTTTACAGCTTGTCTTTCTCTTTATTGGTTTATTGTTCCTATCTGTAAACATGAGCTAGTTCTTACTTTAAAAGAAAAAACAGAAGAGCTTTTACAGCAAGTACCTCGCGCATTTTTCAGTAATGCTATGGTTTTTATTTGTGGTAGCTAAAAATTTCATAACGCTACACTACGTTTTTTTTTAATCAGTCTTGTAAATTCTGGAGCACCTGTGATTATTTCTGTCAAACTTAAGAATATACAAATAGGCAAAGCATTAAATAAATTCCTTGTGTGAGTTAGATATCCTCCTGATAAAAACGAGTAATCCGTTGTCAACCTTGATTGTGGGCAGTGGTGGACATTCACAAAACGTAAAAAAAAAAGAAATCTCGTACAGCTCTTAGCAATCACAACTGGAACCAAAGCATGCATTTCTATATAACGAGCGCAGTTGATGTTGCGCGTGTATATTTACTTGTGTAAATACTGCCATGCAGCTGCCTTCACACAAACGTAATTGCAGAGTGTGTTAAGTTCTTTTACCGGTTCTTGTTGGGCTGGTGTTTTTTAATGTGTAGCTTGTAGGCAGGAAAGGATTGGCCTCCTGTAACGTGAGAGCACCACCGTGCGGTAATTACCTTACGCCCCACTTGGCGTCTGCTTGTACGAAAAACAAGAAAATCAAAGTTAATGTAGCTATGTTTTCCAAATGTGGCTCACTTGGTAACCATTATGTGTGTCTTATACATGGTGAGAATCAGGAACACACACTCAAAATGCTCCGCAAACAAAGCAATTATCTTTTGCAGAAAGATGTACCCTGCAACCATAATTTTACATCTTGATTAGTTAATTAGCTGAGTAGAGATAATTTTTTAACAATACGACGACCACAAGGTTTGTAAGTGAACGAGTTGTAGGACACCAAAAGGGACGCCAAATGCAGCAGTTTCTGTGAAAGTTTGCTTGATTTTGATTAGATTTTCCATTACTTTAAAGAACATGCGCCCAATTCAAGTCACCAGCCAATGGAACGCCTAATTTTTTCAGCTGCAGAAGTTTTCTCTTTCTTAAGGAATTTTTTGTACAAAACCGAGTATTTTTTGTGTGCTGTTCATCATGGGTTGGGCAAATTATGGCTACACTTATTAAAACAAAAGTTCTTTTTTCTTTTCATTGCTGGCTAGCTAATTACTGGTGAAATTTTTCCCACACACCAGTTGGAAGGGTTATTTCTTACTTTGTGACTTGAAAACCCGGCCTTTGTAGTTTAAAGGCCTGGTTCAAGTTACACGACAGCATCATGTACAGCTCGACCAGTTGCGTGAGCCAATCGTAGTGGACCCGGTATAAGTCCATTGATGGACTTGTGTCGCGTCTATGTAAAAACTCCAACAATACACACTATTGTGAGCAGGAAACCTTACTAACAAATTAAATCAAGCTTCATTCTATTTGCACATCAATATCGAGCAAAGGCCCTTTTTTTAGTAAACTCCCAACTGCTCTCTTCCTGCAGTGTCCAATTTGTGGCTGGTGGAACTTTTCCAAGATGCCATTAAATGCATTGTGCAAAACGTCGTTCTCCCTTCTCACCCAGGGTTGCCCTGCCCCAGTACAGTGCAGCACCAGTGTGTCCGAGGAGCAGCCAAGGGCAACCGGGCCTGCCGCCAGGGTCCAACAGCCCGTGGCCAAAGACTGGGCGTTCGCATTATGGAGGGCAAGGTGGCCCACAAGGGGGACGTCATTGTGAAGCAGAACAAGCTCAAGTTTCACCCGGGCCTCAACGTGAGTCTCAGCCATAGAGTTTCAGAGGGAAACACAGTGCTAGTGTCTAGACGAGCCACACTTCAGCGAACATGCCGTCATGTGCCGGGTAGGGCAGTGTTTGTGATAACACAGAAAACAAGCGCTATTTAAAAACAAAGGACGAGGCGTGGATGGGACAGGCGCTTGTCCTGTTCACGCCTTGTCCTTTGTTTTTAAATAGCGCTTGTTTCCTGTGTGATAATGAACCAACACGCCCAAACCTTTTCCCTTCTAAGGGAAGTGTTCCACTGGTGCTTGGCATGGCTCACATACTGGCTTAAAAGTTGCCTGTGGCTTCAAAAAAAAGCGACAGTATTATTGCTAAAAGGAATATATCTAGGGCTGTTTTATCAACAGAAAAGTGGAGCTACGGAAGATTCATTTGTCGCATACTATTTAGAAGTATCATGCGGGACAAACAAGAGAAAAATGATATCTTTTCTTTTTGGGTTTTCCGAACGAAGCCACGTGGCAAGCCAAGCTGAGTGGGAGAGGAACGTTGCTAGCTGTCATTGTAGCGCCCACAACAGCACGCGATTGCAGCGATAGATTTTCCTCTAGTGAATGTTAGTATGAAACTCTGTGGTCTTAACATTTCGCTCGCTTGCCGATGGAGGCGCCAGTGCTCAGGGCGTTGACAGTGGCACAACAGCTGTACCAAGGCTAATGGGAATTCCAGAAGCCTGCTTCCTTCGCAGGAACTAGATGTCTCAGCTGAGGTGCTACAATTGCCGTCAAAATGTAAGGCAGCGTTTGGCAGTGGCGACAAGCTTCTCTGCAATGCGCGTGCGCTGACACACGCAGCTTCACTGCGGTAATAATAATAATAATAGTTGGGTTTTATTGGCGCAAGGCCGACTATGGGCAAAGAGCGCCAAAGAAGAAGTTACTGAATTATGATGAGACCGTAAGTACTAAAACATGTGACTAAAAGTAAAGGTGATGCAAAACAAAAGACAATGGAGATGGCTGGTGTATAGGGCCAGGGTGATTACACATGATATGACAAGAGCTGCAGAAAGTTTACCTCAGCTAAAAACTTAAAAACACGTTGACTAGAAAACATTGGTTCGTCGGCTAAAAAGTATGATGGGTGCAAAGGAATGTGTCGTCTGTATAATTCAGGGAAATGTTTGTGTCGTGTTGTGTCAAGTGCCTTGCATGTGATTAGTATGTGGACTACGGATAGGCCCTTTCCACACCTGCTACACGTGGGTCCCGAAGTTCCAGTGAGCAGGTGGGAGTGTGAGAGAGTTTGTAACATGTGTGTGGCCTATCCGCAGCCTAGCCAGGGCGACTTCAGTGTATCTGTTGTGTGAGTCAGTTATGTAGCGTCCCAGTTGTGGTTTTATTACGTGTAGTTTGTTGTCTGTTTGTTGACTCCAGTGTAATTGCCATGTGTTACGAAGCTGTCGTCTGATGTGTGTCTTTAGGTCGGTGTAAGGTACTGTTGTTATGTCAACTGTGGTCATGAGAGCAGCAGCACCAGCCATTTGATCAGCAGTCTCATTGCCAGGGATCCCACAGTGACCTGGTACCCAGCATATAGTTACTTGAAGATTTGAGGCATATGCAGTCATTAGTACCTTGAAAAGAGCATTGATGACATAGTTTTTAGACGACCTTCCTGATGACAGTGCCTGCACAACGCTTAGAGAATCTGTGTAGACGATGGACTTTGGAATCTTATGTTCGAGGATGTGGTTTGAAACGAGTAAAATGCCATAGGCTTCTGCCGTGTAAATACTGCTATGAAAATTCATTGTTTAGTTACGGTAAAATTTGGTCCGTGCGCTGCACAAGATACAGTAAAACCAGTTTTCGACGCGTCGCTATGGAATTCTGCGCACCTGTACTTGTCCTGCAGGAACAGGAAGTGCTGCAGAATTGCACTCCTTGGGTGCCCTATTTTTTTCTACTAATGTGAATGATAGGTCGCATGATATAGGATGTAGATGCCATGGTGGAATTAAATTATGGATGGGTGTCTTGTGCGTGTGTGAAAGAGGGACCGTGAGTGCAGAAGCCTCCTCCATAACTCTGAGAGAGAAAGGTAAGGAAATGGATGGCCTGTTTAAAAGAAGTTGCAAGTTTGATGTATCTTTTATGATGGGAATTAAAGGATGGTTGGCGAGAGACATGATTTTAGATGCATACATCAGGTCAACATACTCCCGCTGATGCCCTAGACACCACTTGTCGCACTCGACATAAAGGCTTTCGACAGGGCTAGTGCGGAAAGCGCCGCATGAGAGGCGAAGGCCAAGATGCAGCACTGGGTCGAGCATTCTCAGTGCGGTCTTTGTCGCCGACCCATACACGACACTGCCGTAGTCGAGCCGAGACCCCACCAACGCTGTGTACAGGCGCAGCAGGAGTTGTTTGTCGGCCCCATAAGATTGATGTGAGAGAACCTTAAGAATATTCATTGCCTTTAGGCATTTACATTTGAGCTGTTTGACATGAGGAATGAATGTAAGTTTTTCATCGAATAAAATGCCTAAAAACTTGTGCTCCTTGTTCACAGGAATTGGCACATTCGCAAGAGTGATGTCTGGGTCCGGGTGGACCCCACGCTTCCTGGAGAATACAACACAAGAGCTCTTTCCGGGATTAATTTTAAAACCATTCTTGTCTGCCCAGTCGGCAAGCTTCTTGACGCCGAGCTGGACTTGACGTTCGCAGATGGACATATTACATGATTTAAAAGATATCTGCACGTCATCTACATACATGGAGTAAGAAATTGTAGGCGGCAGTGCCTTCCCAAGGGAGTTCATTTTACTATGAAGAGAGTGCAGCTTAGAACTCCGCCTTGCGGCACGCCATTTTCTTGCACGTGTACCTTTGACAGTGCAGAACCAACTCTGACGCGAAAGGTTCTCTCCGACAAATAGCTAGCAAGGGTGTTAAACATATTACCAGAAACACCGAATGACTTCAGGTCAGTAAGGATCCCATAACGCCAAGCGGTGTCATAGGCCTTTTCTAGGTCGAAAAACACAGTTAAAACAGAACTGTTTATGCACGAAGGCATCCTTAATATACGACTCTAGTGCCACAAGTTGATCATTCGTGGATCGCCCCACCCTGAAGCCTGCCTGGCAGCTCTCGAGAAGGCCGTTACTACTCCAAAAAGTACACGAGCCTCCTGTTTATCATCTCTCGAGAAGCTTGCACAGGCAGCTGGTCAGGCCAATGGGTCGATAGCTAGCGGGAGAAGAAGGGTCCTTCCCTTATTTCAAGAATGCTATAACTATGGCATCCCTCCAAGACTTTGGAATGTGCCCCGAAAGCCATATCTTGTTGAAAAGGTGAAGAAGTGTTACAAGAGTGTCTGTGTGTAAGTTCTGTATCATTGTATATGTAATGTTGTCTGGGCCTGGAGCTGAGGGTTTACACGTGCTCAGAGCAGCCCTCAGCTCATGTAGTGAAAACAGGGAGTTGTAAGAAGTCTGTGATTGTTGTTGTCGTGTAGGGACTTCTTTTCACAAGAGGCTTTATGTTTCAGGAAAGTGTTCGTGTAGTGCGCTGAACTGGACACGTGTTGGAAGTGTTGTGCGAGTGTGTCAGCCTGGTCTTCCAGTGTGTCCCCTGTTGTACTGACCAGGGCAGGCTGTGTGTTTGTTGTCCTTGAGTTTGCGTATACGTGTCCATACCTTGCGTGTGTCTGTGTACGAGTTTATAGATGTTATGAATGAGCGCCAACTATCTCTTTTTGCCTCACGGCGCACACGTTTTCCTAACGCCTTGGCCCGTTTGAACAGAGGAGGTTTCCCGACGTGGGGTACCGACGAAGGATACCCCACGCCTTGTTCTGGGCCTCTCGCGCCCGCCTACAGTCCTCATTCCACCACGGCCTCCGCTGGTTGCGCGGGGCACCAGAGGCGTGGGGAATGGACTTTTCGGCGGCGTCGAGGATGTGCGCCGTGAGGAGTTGTGCGGCTTCATCTACGTGTAGGTGTCCTATGGATGTGTGGTGTAGTTTGGATGTCTCTGTAAATGTATTCCAGTTAGCTCGTGCTTCATTGAACCTATTAGGGAAGATGGACTGCATGGGCCTTTACCTATGTATGTTAAGTGAGGTGGGAAGTGGTCACTGCCATATGGGTCAGTTCCCACACCCCACTCGACAAGAGGAAAGAGAACTGCGGAGCCAATAGCCAAGTCAGACATGAGTATGTGTTGTGTCCTATGTTATGATATGTAGGCTGTTTTTGTTGAAAGGAGGCATGCTCCTGAGATGTAAGGAATTTCTCTATGAGGCGACCTCGGGCATCCGTGCGAGAAGAGCCCCAAAGAGTGTTGTGAGCATTAAGGTCGCCTGTCAGGATGTATGGTTCGGGCAGCTGGTCAACCAGCGCCTCGAAGTCAGAGCTTAAAAGTGAAACATCAGGAGGAATGTATATGGAGCATACCGTTATCAACCTATTAAATATTATCGTTCGAATTGCCACAGCCTCCAGGATAGTGTTCAAGGTGACAGGGTGGCATGCTAAGGATTTGCGGGCGATTATGGCCACACCGCCAGAAGAGTGTGTGCAGCCAACCCTGTCCTTTCACTGTATACCAGGTAACTATTCAAGAAATTTGTGTGTTTAGAATTCAAATGTGTTTCCTGAACAACACATTACACTTGGCTGATTGGTATGCAGAATCTCCTACACGTCGTCAAGATTATTCAGAAGGCCTCTGCAGTTCCATTGAACAATATTGTCTCTTCCCATTATTTGGTGTGAGAGCTACTGGAGTGTGTATGTTTATGTGTCGTCTTTCGGGGCTGTGACTCTTGGATTGGGCTTTTTGGGCGGCCTATCTGTAGGCTTGGACGACGGAGGCCGCTCCTTGCGCTGCGTTGCAGGCAAGAACGGCACGACGTCCATCTCGTCGTCCATGTCCTGGGTGTGCCCGTCGAACCAGGCCCCCCGGACTTGGCCCCCCTTCGGGGGCCCTTCATTTGACCCGCCACCGCCGCTGGGTGTCGGGGGCACCAGAAGTGGCACGGGCGGTGCGGTGGCGGTGGGAGCCGGTCCGGGGCCCGTGGTGTCCATGGCACCCTCCAACGCACTGGACGATGGGGAGGCACCGACGGGAGCGGCACCGGTCCCGATGGAAGAGGTGTGCCACAACCGCTGCTGGCTCAGCGAGCGGTGTGGAGGTGGGCTGGGCTGCCTGAGGCAACCCTGGGGGGGGGGGGGCGGGGGCGGGGACCAAGTCCGACTCGCGGTACTGGGTCCCCGCCGAAACCAGACGCTGCTCCGCCCCCCGGCGAGCTCGCGTCGGCATACCTCCCAGGGGAAAGAGGCGAACCTCTTCCGCGCCTCTGGGAAGGTGATGTTTTTCTGTCACTTTTAGATGGATTATTTTCTTTTCCACTTGGAATTCTCACACTTCCTGAGTAGGCCGCATGAGGGCCCTGCAGTTTGCACATGTGAGGTTGTTAGAATTGCAGTTGTCAGTGGGATGATCCTGCGCTGCACATTTCGCACAGGTTTGTTTTGCCGACAAGAGGTTGTGCTGTGCCCGAACCGCTGGCACTTGAAACAGCGGCGCGGGTTCGGGATGTACGGACGGATGAGCATCGGATAAAGCTGCATTTATATATTGGGAAGTGTCGAGCGGTCAAAGGTCAGGATAATGTGTTTGGTGGGGATTATCTTATCTCCCTGGCATCGTGATGCGGCGCACAGCTGTGACGCCCTGGTCCTTTAAAGCCTTCGAGAAGGTCGGCATCTGTCTCGGTAAGAGATCTGTCTCAGAAATCACACCCTGGAGCTGTTTAGGCTCCTGTGGGGTGTGACCCTGATGTCCAGATCATGGATGCGGGTTTGTGCAAGAAGAGTGCGGGATTGTTGTTCAGCATTGACTTCTACCAGGATTTCTCCGGTCCTGAGCTTTTTAGCTTGATATTTGCCAACTATGGTGCCTTGCAGAAATTTAGAGATCAAGAATACGGACATGGAAGCGAAAGTCGTGCTGAGTAGCAGACTCAAGCACAAGAATCAAAAAAACGAGCATAGTTATCGGGTTGTTGACAAGACAGTTGTTGAAAGAGGTGGGTAAGAAACTTCGGTGCGGCCCCTTTTCGGGGGCCGATCACGTTTGGGGGGGGGTTTGGAAAATGCCATATGACACATTGGAAAGCAGGGAGACGGGGTACTTTCTCCTTTGACCTTACCCTGTTAGCCAAAGAGGTCCCGGAGCTCCCTGCCTGGTGAAACAGACGGGAGCCCATCCGCCGGAGCTGACCTGGGCTCCGACGGCACCGTTCACGGCTTCTAACCCTCCACCTATAAACACATCGCCACGGTTGGATCCAGCGTATGTTTGGGGGCTCGGGTCCGCGGTATCGCCAGTACCGTCACCAAGATTGCTCAAGGTGCCCCGTGCGGGGAGCTTCACTGCGGTTACAAAGCTGATGACTGCAAGGGGTCTTTAGGGCAGCCTTATCTCTTGGCTTTGGGCCATCAGCAACGGTTGTTGATATGTGGTTGGGCCCAAGAAGACTTGGTCAACACCTTCTAGATTGGAGAGTCTATGCACTGCCATCGAACCACTTTTTTTTTTTCTATAATGAAAAATTTTCACAACACCTTAGTAATAATTCCTTGTTTCTGTATTAAAAACACCTTCTACCAACAACCTAACTTGT
>JABSTR010002232.1:0-65577 GCA_013339765.2 Haemaphysalis longicornis
TTTTAAAATTTCTGAGAGTGCGATGGATTGGTTATGCAGATGATACAACCATTCTACTCAGCGGCAGAGATTCCCGGCATCTAATTAGTTCAGCAAATGGTATCATGAAGCTCGTAAAAGAATGGTGCGACACAAACTATCTGCGACTAAATGCTAAGAAAACCCAAGCCATTCTTTTTCGTACACGAAATACTGCCTTAGCTGAGTTACCGAAACTAAGTATAGATAGCGAGGAAATTAAAATTGTAAATCACATAAAAACACTTGGAGTAATATTTTCTGAACATTTAAGCTGGGACCAGCACATTGACGAATTTGTAGTTAACTAAATAAAATTACAGGATTAATAAATCGACATCTTCATTTCCTACCATGTTCAGTAAAACGCACAATATACAATGGACTGTTCTGATCTACCATTAACTATGGCCACATGGTATGGGCAACAACATGAAATGTTAACATGAACAAAGTAAGTGTATGCCAAAAGCGTGCTATGCGTATAATAACGAATGCTCCATTCAGGGCTCATACAATCCAATACTTTAAGATGTTTGAATATATTACCAGTTGCCTCAATTTATCCTTTCCGGCTCGCTTGCCCTTACCGGTCTGCTATTCGAAACAGTAATTTTGATTATGTAGCAATATTTAACCTGGAAGAGCGACGCTACATTTATGACACGAGAACACATGACCCATGGATTACCCGCTTTTGCCGCACGACATATGGATCACAGTCTGCGTCGTTTAACATTACATTCATTTTAAATAAGCTATCTACACTTGATATCGATGTTATAACCTGCTCGACTCGAAGCCTTTTCACGTATTTCTTATCCGATGCAACTGGGATCTGATGCCAGTCTGTTACATTGGCTGTCTGATCTTGTGCTGCTATTGATTTCTGCCTACATTGCATTCATAAAGGAACTTTTTTTTTTAATTCGCATTTTTGCCATGCGGCATATAAAGAAAAGATAAGACATTAGGTAGAATAAAAATACCGGGTACAAAAGCACAGGTAGTCAGGAAATTGATGACCCTGTACAAGTGTAAAGGTAGGCATGGAGTAGCGGTCTTCGTTCACCCACCGGTTGAAGTCCCCCGGTTTATCCCACCGAAGACCAACCCCTCTTAGCGCACTGTCCCGAGCTGTTCTGGTTCCTGTGCACGTCCACAAGAGATGATTGACATCAGCTTCAGCGGCCGAAGCCGGACACTTGGGACATGTTCCTGGGTCTTCTGGTGCGCGTCTCCAAGTCCAGGTGACTGAAGGTGTGAGAGCCACCCAGCCCGAAGCCTCCTGAGAGAAACTTCCTCCACCCGGGAAAAATTAGGGGGGAGGGAGTAGACACACGGGGGAATTAGGGCACGTGTGTCCCTTCTCAGAAGAGATTTCATGGCTAAAAAGGCGGGAGCGTGGATCACTAGGAAGAGGGCTAGGGGCGGATTCAGATTCAGGTGGGGCCGGAGAGTGCGAAAGATTGTCCGCTAATTGGTTGAAAAAATTGTTACCGTGCCCCTGTACCCAATGTACGCGTACCATTAGCTGTGCTGTCATGTGGAGGCTGTGAATGTGCTGGCAAATCAGGGGAGTCTTTTTCACTTGCTTTAGGTGCTTCACAGCACTAGTGAGTCTGTGTATATATGCGCCTCTTTGATGTTAGGGAGGGCACTTGCAGCTTTGATTGCGTCGTAACTTGTTCCGTTTATACAGAGAACACGCGCTCTGCTTCAACGGCTAGCAGTGTTTCCGAGCAACATAGCTTCCATTTTTGTTCTGTTTCCTGCACTCTTGCAATAGACCAGTTCATATCTGAGACATTTTTTTTGCCCTTAACTATGTTTCCAGTATTTATCGTATTTTCAGACAACTTCGAACTATTGTCCACCTGTTACGTGGGCTCTCAAACGTTATAATACGTAATAGTATCTGTATTATTCTTCAGTATAATCGTACTTTTTATCGTATTTTACCGTGTTATCGTATTTTATCGTATTATCGGTCATATTCTTTTATTTGTTTTGTGCAGTGATATTTTACTACGGCCTAGCGCATGCGTTCTGCGGTAGTGGCCAGACATGTTTGTATGCTGTATCTTATTTATTGTTATCGCCTTCAGTGGCCTTTTGTTGCGCTACTTCAGTTGATATTGGATGTTATGTCATGTACTGTCCTTGTTTCTTTTTTCTATGCCCAAATGTGTGCACCTCATTACTATATCGCTGCTGCATAAATCTGTACCGGGGGGGGGGGGGGGCGCGGGCTTCGTCAAGCTGCTCATGCGCAGCTTATTTCCGCTGTCCTCCCTTTCTTCTTCTTCTTCTTGAAGAACAAATAAAGAAATAAAAAATAAAGGGTTGCAGGCAAGAATGGCACGACGTTCATCTGGTCGTCCAATGTCCTGGGTGTGCCTGTAGAACCGGGCCCCCCGGACTTGGCCCCCCTGGGGGCCCTTCGTTTGACCCGCCACCACCGCAGGTGTCGGTGGCACCAGAAGTGGCACGAGTGGTGCGGTGGCGGTGGAAGCTGGTGCGGGGCCCGTGGTGTCCATGGCACCCTCCAACGCACTGGATGATGGGGAGGCAGGGACGGGAGCGGCACCGGTTCCGACGATAGAGGTTGCCACCACAACCGCTGCTGGCTCAGCCGGCAGTGCGGAGGCGGGTTGGCCTGCCATAGGCAATCCAGGTGGGGGCGGGGGCGGGATCAAGTCCGACAGGCGGTACTGGGTCCCCGCCGAGACCAGACGCCGCTCCGCCCCCCGGCGAGCTGCGTCGGAGCACCTCCCCAGGGGGAAAGAGGCGAACCTCTTTCGAGCCTCTGCGAAGGTGATGTTTTCCGTGACCTTGATGTTTTTTTTTTCTCAAGTTTGAACCGCTCGCATGTTCGCGAATATGCAGCGTGAGGTCCATGGCAATTGGCACAGAGCAATGATTGGATGTACAGTCATCAGTGAGATGGTGTTGGGCACATTTAGCGCAGTTTTGTAGGCCCCGACACGATTTTGTACCGTGCCCGAACCACTGGCACTTGTAGCAGCGACGCGGATTCGGGATGTACGCTCGGACGGAGCACGAGATGAAGCCTGCTTTTATTAATTCAGGAAGTGTGGAGCCGTTGAAAGTCAAGATTATATGCTTTGTGGGGATTTCCTGCTTGTGTCGTCTGATAGTGATACGCCTCACTGCAGTTACACCCTGATCTTTCAGGCTTTCCAAAAGATCAGCTTCGGTCTCATTCAACAAATCGGTCTCCGAGATCACAACCTGAGAGCTGTTGAGGCTACGATTGGGAGTGACTCTGATGGCCAGATCTGTTATGCAGGTTTGCGACAGGAGTTTACTGGCTGGTTGCTGCGTCTTGACATTGACTAGGACTTCACCGGTACGGAGTTTCTTAGCATCGAACGATTTTCCGAGTATGCCTTCCAGGAACTTAGTGATCAAGAATAAGGACATGGAAGAAACAGGGTTTGTTTTGTCAACTGCCTTGATAACCAAGAATCGAAGATAGTTCTCAGGTTTCGGAATGTGGATTGTTGGATGGGATGGAAAGGAAACTTCGGTGCGGCCCCTTTTCGGGGGGCCGAACACGTCGGGGGGGGGTTTGAATTATCCATATAGCATAGGAAAAAGCAGGGAGACGGGGGTACTTTCTTCTTTGACCTTACCTGGTAGTCAAAGAGGTCCCGAGCTCCCTGCCTCGTAGACATGCAGGGAGCCCATCGGCCGGAGCTTGATCAAGGCTCCGACGGCCACCATTAGAGGTTTCTACCCTTCACTTTAAAAACACATTACCACGGTAGGTCACAGCTTATGTTTGGGGCTCGGGTTCCGCGGTATTGCCAGTACCGTCACCAACATTACTCAAGGTGCCCCGTTGGAGGTGGCTGATCAGTTCGGAAGTGGTGCATGAAGAGCCCGTCTAAACCCAGCGTTGCATTTTTTGCAGGTGAGCATACTTCTGTAGAAAAAAATGTTGGACTTGTGTGCACTGCTGCCGAACACATGAATCGTGTTGAACGTTGTTGACTGCACGAAACTTGACCATGGATAAAGACGTCAAAGACGTGGCGAAGCAACTAGATGAATTCCGGAGGGAGCTACCCGCAGAAATGCGCTTTTTTAAGGAGAGCGTAAAGGTTTGCTCCGACGCAGCTGATAGCATCCTGGTGATCCAGAAAGA
Organism: Haemaphysalis longicornis; assembly: GCA_013339765.2. Classification (NCBI taxonomy): domain Eukaryota; kingdom Metazoa; phylum Arthropoda; class Arachnida; order Ixodida; family Ixodidae; genus Haemaphysalis; species Haemaphysalis longicornis. The sequence continues at coordinate 4,193 of JABSTR010002232.1, forward strand.
CTTGAAAGAACTGAAGGGCGACATGAAAAAACTGATCGTCAAAAACGTTGAACTTGAACGAGAAAACCAGACTACAGACTAGAAAGGACGAGTTGGAGCAGTATCAAAGACTCAAAAATCTTGAAATCAAAGGTCTGCCCAATGACTGCGATTCGCTTAAGACTGTTAAGAAAATTGGTAGAAAGCTGAATGAGGTCATTGACGAGTCAGATATCGACATTTGCCATCAGATTGATACGCCGAACTCGACGGTGATAAATTTGCTTGTACTGTTCACGCGCCGCTCAAAGCGGAACGAGATTCTTGCCAAAGCACGAAAAGCGCGACTCAGTACGCAATTGCTGGGATTTCAGGGTACTTCAAGGCCTGTGTTTGACAACGAACATCTAACGCAAAAAAAAGTGATGGGCGCAGCTATGGCACGCAAGAAGGTCGTTCAGTGGAAATTCGTCTGGAGCAGTAATGAAAAACTCTTGCACGCCGAGCTGAGTCAACGCCCATCATTGCAATCACATCACTCACTGACGTAGATCGAATGACACCTTCAACCTAAGCTGAGCACAAGATGTCAAAAATTGCTGTTTTATGCATGCCAGTTACAAGTAGCTACAATAACATAAATCCTAGTGACGTGAAATCGTACTTCGGCTCCCAGTTTCTTTCTTGTACAGGTGGGAAATGCTTTCACATAAATGCTCGGTCAATGTGCAATAAATTTGACGACTTCACTGTGTTCATCAATAACGTCTGTTTTGATTTTGACGTACTCCTGATATGAGAAATTTGGTATGTAGACGACAATTTTTTTCAGCTGCCCATGTATGAAACATTTTTTGTTCATCGTGAAGGCGGGCGTAGAGGGAGAGGTATGTCCTTACTTGCTCATTCTGCTTTAAAGTGCGAGCCGCTTTCGCCTTTTACGTTCACCTCTGATTACTGTGAGGTGTTATCTGTTCTTAGTAGCAACACTATATATTAGGTATTATAACTTCCTCCTAATGGTGATGAATGCACTTTTCTTGCGTGGTTAGACATTTTTCTTAAGTACATCAACGACAACAATTACACGTTTATCTGTGGCGGTGACTTTAATATTGATATGTCGTACGACACGCCACCAAAGCATAGTTTTGACACCATCCTTCTTGCAAACGCATGCTTTATTACAATCACAGCATCGAATCGCAATACAGCACACTCTGCTACACTTCTTGACCTTTCTATTACCAATTTTTAGCCGTCATTGGGAAGTCAGGTGTTGTTTTCTGCCACGTGAGTGATCAGTTAGGTATTTTTATATCGCTACTGAAACACAATTAGAAATGATCTGCAGATCACGATTACTACTACCAATAATTAACGCAAGGCCATTTGGATAGTTTTCGAAATGACCTGCGATATGTCGGCTGGGGTGAACTGTTTTTTCTAATGACACCAACATGGCCTACGATGTTTTTATTGAGAAATTTTCCAAAGTATATAAGAAGCATTTCCCCACTAAAGAACCGTGGCAACAGAAAAAAATGAGAAAACCATGGATTTGCCCATTATTGTACCGTCGCACCAAGAAAAAAAAACAGGCTTTTCAAAGCAATTATTTCCTTAAGAGACCATTGGGATTTTGTAGAATACAAGAAGGTCAGGAATAAATAAACATTAGGTCCGCTAATATTCGTTACCATGCCCAAATGTCTGAGAGCTGCAGTTCTCTTACCGATGTCTTACAGAAAAAATTGTCTGCAGTTATGAATCCATCTTCTCCGACTAGAACTCACAGCATCACTTTAAATGACAACGAAATTAGCGACTCGGCGCTGCAGACATGTTTAATAGATACTTTCTTGATGTTCTCCTTCCACACAGTAGCCCAGACGCAGTACTTTATCTTGATTACAATAACTCGTCAAGTATTTTAAGTATTTTTTTCCCCCGTTAGTACAGAGGTAGTTGTTTCGATATTTCCCAGCTTTAACAACAGTTCTTCTGATCCTAATGACTTTTAAATTACGCCCATCAAATACGTCATTGATTTGATAGCCCCTGTATTAACACATATTTTTAACCTGTTCCTAAGATCGGGCACGTTTCTCTGGCGTATGCAAATTGCTAAAGTTGTACCGGTATTCAAAAAAGGCGATCAGAACAATGTCCTTAATTGCCGCCCTATATTTTTAATCCCTGTTTTATCTAAAGCGCTCTAGTAAGTATATCTAACACGAATAATCAACTCCGCAAATAAACATAAATTTGTAACTCGTTTTCAACACGGATTTATGAAAAATCGTTCCACCGAAACAGCTTTGTGTGCCCACAAAAATTTATTCTTCGCAACTTTGAAAATAAAAGAAGCATTTGACTGTATTACCCACCCAATGTTTCTAGCCAAAATGAACAGGTACGGGGTAACAGGTCAAGCATTGGATCTTATTGAGTCTTACTTGTCTCATCTCTGCCAATATGTTGACATTAATGGAAGTACTTAAGAGCTTTTATAATTTTGTTGCGGCGTACCCCAGGACAGCATATTGGGGCCGTTTTTGTTCATCCTATGTATCAACGATAATATTACCATTATCTTACATGCGTTTACTTCCATTTATGCCGATGATACGACGATATGTCTCAGTAGTATAGACCCAAACGAAATAATTGATCAGGCGAACCAAACACCCTCTGATCTCCCAAATTGGTCAAACCAGAATGCGTTGCAAATAAATGTTTCTAAAACTAAAGCCATGTTCTTCCAGCCTAAGGGCAAAACCTTTTGTTTTTTCAAGAATTTAAAATACGGCTCTGAGTATATTGAAATATTCATCATCATCATCATCACCAGCCTATCTACGCCCACTGCAGGGCAAAGGCCTCTCCCATTATTCTCCAATTGCCTCGGTCTTGCGCCAACTGTGACCAATTTATCCCCGCAAACATCTTTATCTCATCTGCCCATCTAACTTTCTGCCGCCCCCTGAGCGCTTGCCTTCTCTAGGGATCCACTCTGTTACCCTTAATGACCAGCGGTTATCTTGCCTTCGCATTACATGTCCTGCCACGTCCATTTCTTCTTCTTAATTTCTACTAATATGTCTTTACACCAGTTTGCTCCCTGACCCACTCCGCTCTCTTCCTGTCCTTAATGTTACACCTACCATTTTCCGCTCCATTGCCCGCTGAGTCGTTCTCAATTTAAGTTGGACCCTCTTAGTGAGCCTCCAAGTTTCTACCCCGTAGGTGAGTACCGGTAAGATGCAGCTGTCATACACTTTCTTCTTCAGGACAATGCTAGGCTGCTATTCATTATCTGAGAATGTCTGCCATATGCACCCCACCCCATTCTGATCCTTCTATTTATCTATGCCTCATGGTTTGGATCTGAGGTCACAACTTTGCCTAAGTAGATATATTCGCTTACCACTTTCACTGCGTCGCCACGTATGTCAAACCGCTGTGCTGTCCCGAGGTTATTGATCATTACATTAGTTTTCTGCATATTAATTTTCAGTCCCATGGTTCTACGCTGTTCGCCCAGTGCGGAAAGCATGCTTTGCAATTCGTCCCCCGAGTTACTTAGCAAGGCAACGTCATCAGCAAATCTGAGGTTACTGAGGTATTCTCCATTACCCTTACTCCCACCTGTTCCCAATCCAACGTTCTGAATACTTCTTGTAAGCATGCTGTATAACATTGGAGAGATTGTGTCTCCTTGTCGGACACCCTTTCTTATAGGTATTTTACTGCTCTCCCTATGGAGGATGATCGTAGCTGTAGACCCATTATAGATATCCTCTAGTTTTCTTACATAATGCTCATCTACCCCCTGATTCCGTAATGCCAGAATGACTGCTAGGGTTCCGAACAAGTCAAATGCTTTCTCATAATCTTTGAAGGCTATATATAGGGGTTCAGTATACTCAGTGCACTTCTCTATCACCTGATTGATCGTGTGAATATGGTCCATTGTTGAATAACCTTTACGGAACCCTGCTTGTTCTTTAGGTTGACTGAAATCTAGGTTGCAGAAATTCGGTTAGCGATTACCTTGGTAAATACCTTGTAGACGACTGACAGTAAGCTGATCGGCCTGTAATTTTTCAAGTCCTTTATGTCGCCTTTCTTATGAATTAGGATGATGTTCGCGTTCTTCCAAGATTCCGGTACCATTGCGGTCATTAGGCATTGCGTATACAGGTTTGCCAGTTTTCAAGGACAATTTCTCCGCCATCCTCCAAGAGGTCTGCTGTTATCTGATCCTCCACCAGGTGTCTTTACACCTCTTTCATTTCTTTCAAAGCCCTTCCTTACTTCTTCGGTCGTTACTGGTGAGATGTCTATCTCTTGTGAACTACTGTCTCGTTCGGCATTATCCTGTATGTCCTGGCTACTGTACAGATCCCTATAGAACTCCTCGGCCACTGTGACTATTTTATCCTATTTTGTGATGACATTGCCTTGCTTATCCTTACCTTGCATACATCTGATTTTTTCCCCACGCCAAGACGTCTCTTCGCTGCTTTCAGGCTACCTCCGTTATTTACAGCGTATTCGATCCTCTCCATATTATACTTCCGTATGTCAGCTGTCAGCTGTCTATTGAAATAATACAATCATTCAAAACACTAGGTGTGTGGTTCACAGACAAATTACTATGGAAAACAAATGTGGATCAAGTGTGTCTTAAAGCTGCACGTTTTTTTGGCATTTTGTGCCGTCACCGTGATCTATTTCAAAAAGTATCAAATTGCTTTTGTTTAATTAATTATTTTGAATTACTGTTCTCTCGTCTGGGGGACAGCTACAAACACAAATCTCGAGAAAGTGCATCTTTTGAAGAAAAAGGCTTTAAGGATAATTTACAATTTACCGAGGGATCACAAAACAGCAGCACTTTTTTACGTTGCGAACGTACCGAAGATATTTTGTATGTATCAACTGCGACTCGCATTACGCTATAAGCACGAGGTAAAAAATAACCTATGTTATCTCTGTGAGCAAGCCAGAGCTGAAAGCGCATGCCCAAACGTATACCTTGCGCCACAATACAAAATTCGACGTCATGACGCCTAGAACCAACTACGCGTTCACATGTTGCGTCACACCCTTCCTTCGCTTTAGACAGCTTAGCCAGAGCTAAGTGTATTTTTTATAAGTGTATTTTTTTCTGTTTTTATTGTTGTAATCTGATTGAATTGAATTTGAATTGCTGGCGAGTGTACTTGAATTGTTGCACTTTTTTAATGTTACTCTTCGAAAACGCTGCTGCATTACATGTACTTGCGGTATCACGCTTGTACCTGTAGTGCTTGATTTTGTGCTTTGTTTTGTATAGGAGTGTACAAATTCACAGTGTAATATGTTATACTGATCAGCTCTTTTTTTAACATTGTGTAAATGGTTTACTGCTTTGCTTTGCTACAATTCCGTGTACCATTCTTTATTTTCAACACAAAGAGTATTGTGATTGCCATATTGTAAATGCATGCTGCCGTACTCTGTTGGGATCGGGAACATTGTCAAGCTCGCTGGAGCTTTATTTCCGAGCCCACTGCTCCTTGAAGTGAAAATAAACAAATTGAAATTGAAATTGAAGTCACCGGCGACTGATCAACGTGCCCGAGAGGAAAACATGACCGCGCCCACCGCATTCAGCGTCGGAGTTCCAACCAGCGTGCCAGCGTCCCTTTCTCGACCTCGCAATTGCGGGGCGGAGTTTTAAGTCACTGCTTGACACCTGGGCAAGCACTTCACTGGAAGGGGACGTGGTCGTTTCCCATCTCGAGCGCAAAGCTGTTCGGCTGCCTGCGCGAAGTTGCCCCTCCAGCTTGCGTGTGGTGATGTTACGTCAGGTGGTGGCGTACGCTCGTCCTGCGTTGGACTCAGCATGTATGGCGAATGCGTTCCGTCCCCTTCCACGGACACACGGTACCAGTCATTCTGGGGAGTGACTTTATGTCCACGGTTTAACTGGTCGTAGACATCGGCAACGGAAGCTACCGCGAGGGCCCGTTTACGCGGCTAAAGCCGTTCGCCGAGTCCCCGCCCGCAGCGAGATCGCTGTGTGAGCCCTCACCGAAACGTCCCGCGCGCCAAGGGAAGCAGAAGCTTTAAGCGAAGCCGATAGCTCCCGCGCGCAGCACCCTCCGAGCTCGGTTGTTGCTGCTGCCGCCGCGGTGGATTTCTCCTGCGCCACCAACCCTCCAGCCCGATATCTGAGCGACGAATCAGACGCGCTACTGGTGCTAGGTGCTAGTGAGCCGACAGTGAATCAGGTGCTAGTGAGCTGACAGCGACGCAGCGTAACCGTGTTGTGGACGTGGGCAACGGAGGCTATCGGGAGGGCCCGTGTATGCTGCTAAAACCGTTTTTCGAGCCGCCGCCCGCAGCGAAGTAGCTATATGGGCGGACCGCCGAAACGTCCCACGCACCGCCGAAAGCAAAAGCTGCGGTATCCGGTGCGCGCAGCAACCTCCGGGCTGAGTCGTTGCTGCTGCCACGGCTGATTTCTTCTGCGCGGCGCTCCTTCCACCCCGGGGTCAGGGCGAGGAATTTGGAACGCTCCTAGCAAGTGCTAGCCAGCTGACAGCAGCGCAGCGTGACCGCATCTTGTCGTTGTTAGGTGACTTCGGCGAGATATTCACTGAGCAAGCAGGTTGCACAAGGTTGTTTAGCACTGCATAGACAACGGCGATGCTCAACCATGGAAATGCAATCCTCGGCCCGTCAGCCCGGCCAAGATGCAGGCAACTCACGAGGTGCTGGAGGAACTGCTCAAAGCAGGCATTATCCACCGCTCGACGAGCCCTTGGGGATTCCCAGTGGTGCTCGTTCGAAAGAAGGACGGTAGCTGGCGTTTATGCGCCGACTATCGGCGGCTGAGTGTGGTCACGAAAAAGGATGCGCACCCCTTCCCGAGCGTTGATGAAATATTCGCGAATCTCGGTGGCGAAAAAAAATTCCCGTAGCCCCATCTTCCCGAAGGGAACGCTGAGTAGATACGGAGCATCTCGGGGTTTGGTTGTGGTTCCGTTGTTTTCGTAGACCGTCATCTGAAGAACGGAGTGAAGTGGAGTCAACCGCAGCAAGCGCTGAACTGAACGCGCGCAGTGCGCTATCCGATTTACATTGAAGGTTGAAGGAGAGGAGACAAGAGGAGGAGACATGCGCAAGCGCCGAGCATTTAGGCCGACGAAGCTCAGGGTCCGCCGCTTGCTTCAAGCGTTTGCGCTCAGCGTCGCCTTCACTTCGCTGCGCAGCTTTGTCTTCAGTCGACGTAGCGTTGCTCTTTGTGAGTGGTGCTGACGCTTGCTTGCACCAACCCACTAACTGACGGCACTGTTGCTTCCGTCACACTTCATCAAAAGAACGGAGTAAAGTGGAGTCAACCGCAGCAAGTCCTGAACTGAGCACGGGCAGCGCGCTACCCGATTTACATTGAAGGTTGAAGAAGACGAGATGAGAGGAGTAGAGATGCGCAAGCACCGAACATGTGCCGCGAAAGCAGAAGTGAGACCGCGGGAGAAGCGAAAGCGAAGTGCACGCAGCTGGCACGAGAGAAGTGGCGGGAGTATCACGCAGCTGTGGGAGAGAAAGAAGGAGGAGAGTTGCGCATGCGCAGTGTGAGTGCGGACGCCGAGGCGGGGCACGCGCAGACTATGAGATGCTCCGCATCTAATACTTTCCCATTTTGGACGCCAGCAAGGAGTACCTACAGGTCAAGATGCACCCCGGCGATGAATGCAAGACAGCGTTCACTTGCCATCGGGGGCTGTATGAGTTTGTACGTATCCCCTTCGGTTTGTGCGGAAGTCCGAGCAAATTCCAACGCTTGATCGACCTGGTGCTCGGGGAGGCAAAGTGGCAGCATGTCCTCGCTATTTGGACGATATTGTCGTCTACTCCCGCACCTTCGAGGAGCACCTCTGCCACCTAAGGCTCGTTCTAGGAAGAGTCAGGGTGGCTGGCATAACCATCAATCCTGCCAAGTCGCAAATATTCAGCGCTCAAGTGAGTCTGCTCGGCTATCGGTTTGAAGGCGAACAGGTGTCCCCCGATCCCGGGAAACTCCAGGCGGTCTTGGAGGTTCCCACGCCGAAGGATGTCGCAGTAGTTCGGCCCTTCCAAGGGCTACTACCGCCAGTTTATCCCTTGTTGCGTAGGCCTGCAAGCACCCTTGACAAAGTTGTTGAGGAAATCTGCCCTTTAGGAGTGGGCAGAGGAGCAGGAGAGCAGCCTACGCCAACTGGCGAAAGCTGTTGCAGACTCTGCATCACTGAAACTGGCGGATCTGAACCGGTCATTCATGGTCCAAACGGAAGAAGGAAAAGCGCGGAACGTGGGAGGACCCAAATTTCGGAAGCTCAGCGCAGGTGCACCTCATCGGGGGAGGACTTCCGCTCGAGGTTGCGTTCAGTCGGGAAGAGCTAGTCGAGGCTGAGCAGGAGGACTTGTTTTGTCAGGCGGTGATCGCCGGTCTTAGTGAGGAGACGTACCCTCAGGCAGATCAAACACCGGAGAAAGACGGGCGCCGGGAAGCTGCTGGTATTGCGGCTGGCGCGAGCTCTAATGCAGCTGGTATTTCAGCGAGCGAGCTGGAACGTTACCTTCTTGACGCCGACAAACCTTTGCCGTAATACGTGCCCCACAAAAATACCTCAAGTAAGTGTTTTAAAGCCGTTATCCCGAGCAAGCTCAGGTATGCTGCATTGAAGCACTACCACGACGGAGACGGACATGGTAGCGCGCCAAAGACATGGAAGAAGCTTTGTCGGTGTGCTACCTGGCCCGGCATGAAGGCACAGGTATGTAAGTACATACGCACATGCCACGTCTGCCAAGAGCGCAAACCGCGAGGCGGTAAGACGCCGGGCTTCCTTCAGCCTATCGTGAGCGCAAAGCCACGGGAGGTCCTGTCGTACCATCTGATGGCCCCGCTGCCACGCAGCAAGAGAGGGTACAAGTTTGTACTCATGGTGAGATGCCACTTGAGTGGGATCGTTGAACTCTATCCGCTGCGCAAAGCGACAGCACAGGAGGTCCTACAAAAGCTGTTCGAGGTGTTCTGTCACTACGTATATCCGGAGCGGCTGATTACCGAAAACCGACTTTCACATCAAGGTTGTTTCGTGAAGCGTGCGGGGAAATTGGTGTCCGGCAACAAACAACATCGTGCTATCCCCCCCAGTCTAACGTGGCAGAGCACCGAAATCGAGACGTAAACCACTGCTTGGGGCATATGCCTGGCGGCTACAAGACTGGGAGGAGCAGTTGAGCTCGATCTCCGTGGCTCTGCGCACAAGCGTGAATTGGTGCATGGGCTTCACGCCTGCATTCCTGATGTTCGGCAGGGAGTTGAACATACCGACTGATACGGTTCTGGACAGGAGGTCGACCGCAGTCCCCGCGAAAACAGCAGATGAGGCCTACGCGCGGTGCTTGCGCGAGCGTTTCGCAGAAGCCATCAAGGAGGCGAACCGCAGCCGCGGTAAGGCCAGGGTCGACCAAAAGGCGGCCTACGACCGAGCTCATTGAGACGCGGCATACCAAGTGGATGACACTGTCTTGAAACGTAACCACGCGCTGAGCGATTCCAGAGCGGGGTTCGCAGCCGGTCTCGCACTCAAGTGTGTAGGACCGCCGTTCGTATTTGCAGAGATGTCGCGGCTGAAATACAACCTGAAAGACCCGAGGTCTGGACGAATCAGCGGCCGCATTCCCGTGGGTGAGCTGACGCAGTACCTTCCAAGTAGAGAAACTGCCGATGCTCCCACTTCGGACTCGCGGGGCCGCAAGCTCGCGGGAGGTGCGGAAGGAAGGTTCCCGACGCACCGCTACAACACCCAAAACCGGCGAGTTTGCTTGCAGGGTCTCCGCCATCCAGCACGTGATGTCGCGCACAGGAGGTGTTGCCAGAGGAAGCTCCTCGAGGCGCGCCAACGGTACGCACAGACTACGCCGTGAGGTCTAGCAATGGGTTGCGCGGGGTGCCTCCAGAGGGCGCCAACCGGCAGGAAGCCACTGATGACGCTCCCACTTCGGGCTCGGGAGGTCGCGAGCTCAAGGGAGGAGGTTTGCAAGGAAGGTTCCTGACGCGCCGCTACAACACCCGCAATCGCCGAGGTCGCTCACCTGGTGGGCCACCGTCTCCAGAATGTTCAAGCCCGCACGTAGAGGGTTCGTGCGACCCTCCAACCACGATGCCACCACACCGCGCTAGGCGTGCTATGAGCCAGCCGAGCCAGCCACCACCCCGGGAAGAACGAGGGCCCCGCTCTATGCCAAAACAGCACCCCGCCGCCCATACAGCGAGTGAGCTGTGCTGTGGGCCGGCTCCCGCGGCGAGCTGATCGCGCCCCCTCTCCACGTTGGTGCAGGCGCTCGTCCGTGGTGCGCCGAGCGAAAGCCATTGTCGGCGCTTGGTTAACTAGCCACCCCGGAGGCAGCACTACGAACACGGCCTCCAGCACTCATGACTCCTGTTATGGAGTAGTGACGGTACGCAGCTCCGACACCGAAGCCGCACTTCGTGAGAGCATTTACTGGCCTGAAGGACGAGATTCTACACGTCCGGCGACTGGGCACCTGTAATAAGGTGCGCCTCACCTTTTCCGGCAAGGTGAAGCCGAGGTACGTCTCCTACGACGCCCTGCTCATCCCGGTGCAGCCGTACAAGAAAACTGTCCCAGCCTGCGGTCGGTGTGGCTCTGTTGGACATCGACCCGACGCCTGTCCCGGCCCCAAACCTGACCTTTGTGGCATCTGCGGAAAGGCGGTGCCGCTCACGGATGGCGCCCGTGCCCCACATGGGTGTACGCCCAGGTGTGTTCTGTGTGCTCGTTCCCACGTCACCGGGGACCGGCGCTGTAAGGAACGCTACAGGGCGCCGCCACCCAAGCCACCCACTCCTCCATCGGAAGGTCAAGCCGGCCGCAAGAAGCGAAAGCGTCGACGCCCACGGAAGCCGCGGAAGTCGGGCTCTCGGGAATCGCCGCAGGGGGCTCAGCCTCCTGCCACCAACACTGACCCGCCCCCGCGCACTGGAGCGTTGGCTATCGGGCCTTCCCGGCGAGGCCCAACTCCGGACGGACCTATGGCCAAGAAGTATAACACAGGGCAGGCTCCTCCCGCCCCATCCAAACCGAACCAGCCATCACCTGAGCTCAAACCCGCTGCCCAGGGGGATTCATCGTGGGCCGCCCGCGTTCGGAAAGGATCCCAGGTGAGCGGCTCGGGCGGGGCAGCCTTTTCGCCCACACCTAAGTGATCTCCCAACCCACACCGCCAACCCCTTCTACTCCCACACGGGAACAAATTGAATTCCGCAGGTTACAGGCCCAAGTTGCCTCGTTAACGCAGACGGTGGAGGCGCTTGTGAACCGCTCGTCCTCACCTAATTCGGCCACCACTCGGGCAGGGGCCGGAGGCGATGGATAGTTCCCCCTCCGAAGACAGGGAAACCGCTGCGAACCTCGGCCCGCTTGAGGAGCACCTAAGCAACCTAGAGGCCCAGATGGCGTCCATAGGGACCATGATCGAGAATCTATTGGCGGCCGCCCTCCAAACCGCTTTCGACCGCATCCTGGGCAAGATAGCCGCCACGATGACAGAACTCACTGTTAGCACCCGCCGTTCTAAGCTTAAGCGAGGATCTCGTTCTCAAGCATCCCGGCCCCTTTCCAAGGTGACGGAGGTAGACGAGCAGTCTAACAGTTCGACTGCGACCTCGGAAGTGAGCAACCGGATCGAGCAGCGGAGCCCCTATGCAGCCCTTTGCTCTCCTGGAGGCCCCCACACGTTTAGTTCTAACGATGGCGGGCAACGGCCCTAGATCGCGCTGCGACCGTGCAAATTCGGCTATTTTTACAATCCTACAATGGGAATTGCCGCGGATTTAAGGCACGCAGTAAGCGGGCTGCTCTCCGGCTCTACTTAGAAACCTATCCGCAGTTGCCCGCGGTAGTGGCCCTTCAGGAGACGGGCGAGCACGTGGCTCTCACAAATTATACCGTGTACCAAAGGGATTCACAAACCGCACTCTGCGTACATCGAAATGACACCGCCAAACTAGCGGATCTTCGACTGCGATCCCCTTTATTCGTACGTTATGGTGACTACTCCTTCCGCTTAGGAAGCAAGATCCGTCCCTACACATCCTCAACATCTACAGTTCTCCCAAACTGCCTAACGTAACTTACGCTGATGTGTTTACCAAAGCCCTTACGGTGGCAGGTAGGGAGCCGCTTGTCATTGTAGGGGACTTTAATGCCCCTAGTCCTCACTGGGGTTACCGTAAGGAGGAACGGCGTGGTAGAAAGTTGGCAGAACTTATTTCCACCTTGGGCCTCACTATCCAAACGGACCCCGCACACCCAACCCGCATTGGCAACTCTGTAACTCGGGACACATGTCCTGATCTCACACTTACCAGGCACATATGCATGCAGAATGGCTCAACACCGATGAAACCCTCGGCAGCGACCACTGCATTCTTCTCACTACAATTCGGACGCATCCCTTACCCGTCCCCATCAACAAGCGAAACTTCCGGACTGGAACAAGTTCCGTTCGGAGTACACGACTTCGGCCCCCATAGCTCAACAAGGCTACGCCACTTGGTCTCAACACCTTGTGCCGTCGCTTTCGCCAAACTGAGCAGACGGTTCAGCTTTCAGAGGCCACGCCGGCGGTGGATAAACATCTACTGCATATCTTGGAGGCTCGGCGTAGCCTTGTCCGCCGTTGGCGCCGACAGAAGCATAACCGTAAGCTCAAACTCCGCATAGCAGCCCTCACTCAGGAAGCGGCCGAGTACGCGGCCCAGCTCGCTGACTCCAATTGGGTAGAACGCTGCAATAATGCCACCAAGCATATGTCCAAACCGCAAGCACGTGGCGTTTCTTCAGGCTCTCATCGACCCTAGCCAAACGCGCACAGAAACGCAAAAAACATCTTCAACGTGCGCATCCACGCTTACGCGGGTGACGCAGATAAATTGTCACAGGCTCTTAGGGATAAATATATCTGTGGCCCGCAGGACTCCATCGAACCAGCGTTCTCTATATGCAGGCTCGGAGAACGCAGGCTTGGATCGTTGCTTTGAACTCCATGATCTGAAGGCGGGCCCTGTCGAAAATGAAGCGAGGAACGGCGCCGGGTCGGGATCAAGTGACTGTTAAGCTTCTAGCCAACCTCCCAGACCCAGCATACCTGCACCTCTCGACTACTTCAATCAAATTTTGGAGGGGCGCAAAACCGCTACCAATTGATTGGAAAACGGCTCTGGCAACTTTTATTCCCAAACCGGGCAAGTCTATCAACATGGAAAATCTACGCCCCATTTCGTTAACCTCGTGTGTGGGGAAGCTTTATGGAAACAATGGTTAGGGATAGGCTTTCCGATTTACCTCGAGGCCCAGCACACTTTTGCCGACACTATGCACGGCTTTCGTCCACATCGCTCTACTCAGGACATTCTCCTGCAACTCCATCGTGACGTCATTGAGCCGATCGAGCATCCAAGTAACGATAAGGTAGTCCTCGCCTTAGATCTTAAGGGGGCTTTTGATAACGTTGCCCACAAATCATTCTTACCCATCTTTCCCAAACGAACTGTGGGTATAATGCTTTCAGGTACATCCGTCAGTTCCTGACTGAACGGCAGTCGTACCTCCGCATTCAAGGCAAGGAGCATGGCCCATACCCTCTGGGTACTCGAGGAACACCACAGGGAGCGGTCCTCTCTCCTCTTTTGTTCAATCTCGCCATGGCTCATCTCCCCCCACTGCTGAAGGATATCCCCGGCGTACGGCACGCTCTGTACGCCGACGATATCACGCTGTGGGCAACCCAGGGTTCCCTTGGCAGCATTGGGCCAGCCTGCAGCATGCAGCAGTCGGGCATACATGAATACGCGCGCCACGGCGGCCTCGATGTTCCCCTGAAAAATCGGAGTACGTGCATCTTCGCCCCAAACCAAAAGATACGACTCAAATCGCACTTTCCTAGCGAACCGGGCCAATCCCGGAACGCGAAGAAATCCGTGTCTTGGGACTCTTCATACACAAGCAGGAAAGTCGACACAACCCTGCGCAAATTACGTATGGTCGGGGATCAAGTGGGCCGCATGGTCCGTCGGGTCTCAAACAACCGGGGGGTCTCAGAAGCCGCGATGCTTTGCGCCTCGCCAACGCTTTCGTGACCAGTCGGATCCTATATTCGACACCCTACCTACGTTTGCGCAAATGTGATGTGCACACGCTCGAAGGCATTCTCCGCAAGATATACAAGCGCGCCCTCGACCTCCCGATCTCGACGTCTAACCAGCGTCTTGCAGATCTGGGCATGACGAAAACCGTACGGAGAACTCAAAGAGGCCCATCTCCATAACCAGTACCTGCGGCTTTACACAGTCGCACGCTGGGAGATGCCTCTTACAACGCCTCCACATCTCCTACACATATAAGGCAGAAGAGCGAACCCCGATCCCAGAGGACTGGCGTGATGCGTTGGATATCCAGCCTCTACCCCAAAATATGGCTAGGGGTACTCACGAAGGCAGGCGAACTGCGCGGGATTACAGCTTGCAAGGACGCTATGGTCCCGGCCTGGAGTTATTCTAGACGAGGACGCGTCTGGCCCTCACCACGGGGGGTGGTACACGGCAGCCGTAATCCTTCAAACGTGCCTGTTCAAGGACTCACTTTCGAGCACCGGACATCTCTCATGCGGAGGAAGTCGCCATAGAGCTCTTGCCGCAGCGGACCCCGCATCTCGGATCATTATTACCGGTTCTCGGAGTGCGTGCCAAAATCTTACCAAAGGTCGCATCACCATTCGCGCTGCTCGAATCCTCAAGGGCTGTTATTATATGGACCACCCAAATACACGTTCCGTCATCTGGACTCCAGCTCACGCAGGACTAGGTGGTAACGAGGCTGCCGATGCCTCAGCCCGCGCGCTTTATTCCAGGGACCCTCCTCGCCCTCCATCTCTTGACGATCCAGAACCTAACCCGGTCAGCTCATTTCGCGACATCACAGCGATGTACAAATTGAACAGGCTCCGATTTCCGCCTCCGGCGCCGGGCCTGACTAAGGCTGACGAGCGCTGGCTCTTACGGCTATACCTAACACGGTATTGTGCCGGCGATACTCAAGCACTTCAAATCCGGCCTTCTCCGGGGAATGCCCACACTGTGACCATCAGTTTGCGGATACTTTTCACATGGTGTGGGCATGCCCATCCAACCCGGCGGTCCCCCAATCACGTCCCCTTCCCCCCCTACCCGTGAGAGCTGGGAGGCTGCCCTGCTCGGCAGCTCGACCTTGGAGGGCCAACGAGCCCTTGTGGCCAGGGCGCGCGCCGCCGCGGAAGCCACAGGGGTCCCGGACTAGGGACTCCTCCTAGAGTTTGTACAGGGTCGGCCCTTAAGGACGCCCCTATCTCTCACTTGTATATAGACTTAATAAATGTTTTTTACCACCACCTCCAGCACGGGTCCGGTCATCAGAGGTCGTCACTAGGGAACCCGTAAGCAGCGGAAGCCGCCGGTAGTGGAGCAGGCCAGCGCACTGTCGGCAGTGCACGCGGCAACCTTGTGTACAGACTCAAAAAATCAGGTCAACCGGTGGACTGTGGCGAACTATGAGGTGATTGTGGTCAACTAGGCGGTGGCATTGCCGTGCAACGTGGACGTTGGCGCAGTTGCGCAATGCGGATGTTCTAGATTGGACTTGCTTGGACTTGCTCGAGAGGTGTGCCAGGTAGCGAAACATACGGTGAGGTCATCGTTCGCAGGAGCCCTCGAGACGAGCGGCTTTGGTTAAAGGGGAAAGGATGTGGGGATTGCGGAGCTCCGCCAAGTTTCCTATCTCGCTCGGCGCGCCGCCCAGGCGAGAGGGGTGGTACCTCTCTCTTCACGGCCACGCGCTTCCCTCTCCGGGAGGATGCCCATGAGAGCTGGAGGGGGGGGGGCGCGGCGGAACCCCGCACGTGACAGGTTTTGCCCGGAAGTTCTGGCGGCCTTGTTCGGGACGAGTGACGAAGGGAGAGCCCCTTTGGATACGAAACTTCATCGGGAGCGGCCGTAAGTACGACTTGCTTCTTTCTGGGCTTCTTTTGTACGTCCTAGTCCCTGTTTCTCGCGTCCTGGCTAAGGTTGTCTTGGCGGTGGAGAGTGACGCGCCCGACGTCCCTTTATTGCAGCGCAATAAACATTGGAGTGAGGGAATTCTGTGTCCCTTGTTCCTTGCTGTTCGCTGCCGCTAAACCATGTTGGCGGTCCGTGGCTAGCCTTGCGGCCAAATCTCGAGAATCAAGCTACACCGCCGTAAGAACCCTGGTCCCCACAACCTAACAAGTCTTAGTGGCATCAATTCACATTCAACCTATTCTATGACTTGCATGACTATCTCATGAGTATAACCAGGAAGTCATTCTAATTTGTCTTACGGGATTCCCCTCATCGAGACTTTTAATTTGATACCTTACGAGCCCCAGTGGCATCAATTTGACTTTTAAGCTAAACTATGACTCGGGACTATCTTGTGACTATAACTAGAAAGCGATAAATTAAACTTTTATTTTTGTCCCAAGTGATTCCTCTCAGCAAGTGTTTTAATTTGATACCTCACAAGCGCTGGTGGTATCAATTTGAATTTTAAGCTAATCTGTGACTTAGGTGACTATCTCATGACTATACGGTGACGAAGACAAAGACGAATAGGCCTAATCCAACTGATTTATTTGGGGCGCACTTGGGGCAGCAGACAAGAGAACAAAAAGTGACCTTGCTCGCTTCTCGTCATATTACACATCCCCACGCGCCCAGCGCCTTCGTTAACCTGCGTCCCGCACCTGGCGGTCCAGTCCACTTGGTGACCAGGCGAGGGTGGCCGGGTGTATAACCGGTGGTTCGCGCGTCGCAGCAACATCGGCGTGCGCCTGTGGGACGAGCTTAGCTCTGAAGTGATTAGCGAGCATGGGGCAATATTCCCCTCTTAAGGAAAGCATCGGCCCTATGCTCAACTCATAGGCACGTAATAAATGGAAAGTGAAGAAGGAAAAAATGTCCCGACAGATTCTCGAGTTCGATAGGTTGTTATGACAAGCCACAAACCACAGTTTCAGGCGCCCACAATGCTAGTTGCACTACTGTTTGAATTGCAAAGTACGATACACCCCACGCACACGCGCTCAAGCACATCAATCTGCAGGTTGTGATGTTACCCGCTAAAGTACGGCTTTAGGCGGACTACGTGCACTGTTTCGGTACGCGGTTGACGGCGTTGTCCCACTGTTCCATCCGGGAGAACTTCGTAGGTGACATCGGAGAGGTGTTGTACTATCTTATAAGGTCCGAGGTACCTGTCCAATAGTTTTTCTGCAATCCCGGCCGGCGAATCGGCGTCCACACCCACACTCTGTCGCCTGGGCGGTAGTGTACTTCTCTACGGTGAATGTTTTAGCGCGCGGCGTTCGATAGCTGTTGTCGTTGGATGTGAAGCCGGGCGAGTTGGCGGGTTTCTTCAGAGCGCTCGGGGAACTGCTCCGCGTCTGGCGTTACCAGATGCTCTTCTTCGAAAGGTAGCATTACATCACGTATAGTCTGCACTTCCCGTGCATACACCAAACCAAATAATGTGAAGTGTGTTGTTTTCGGCGTGGCCGTTTTAAAAACGGTATTGAATAAAACGTTTAGTGGGCGATTTCTCTGCCTGGCAACACTGAAAACTGTCTAGTCGCTGGCCACCGTGCCGGCGCATGCGCTTTGCGCCCCCATCTCGAAGAAAAAACACCACCAGTGCACGTCGTCTGCTGCGTTTCAGCACGATTATCGGTCGTAGCGCCAAAAGATATAATATTATTCGCACCTACATTAAGGGATGGCGCTCTACCTACCCTCGAGCACTTCGAATCCATGGAGGATAAAACCGCGGCTCCGTATGGTGCGTATAAGCAGCATAAGTCCGACGCTGCATTTGGCTGCCGCCGCGGCTGTCGACGCAAATGCATGCGCACCGCAATCACGACTTTATGTCTGGTAGGTGCCATCTAAAACGTGGTTGAGTACAAAAACGGTATAATTTCTTTAGAGAAATTGTTCACGCGTACACCGATTTAGCGCTGGCTTTCTCATGCAATAAATGTTTCACATCCAGCAAAACAACTCACGTCTGATGTTAGAGCGCGGCGGCTGGCAATCAGCCTATCTGCGGCGGCTACATCATACGCGTCTTGCTATAAGTAGATCGTACTGTGCTGCACTCAACAGCACTTCGCGTCGAGGTATTAATTTGCGTTCAGAGGGCAACTGTTTGGTAATGATGCAGTTCCTGCAGTCAACCGGACCACTGCTCTCACGCTGCAACCTTTTACGACGACCGACTGGCACTCGCTCGTAGGTGTGCGCGGAGGCTGGGGTTGAAATTGCAGATAAGGTTTTCACACTCATGAGCGGAATCGTGACTTTTCGCGTAACCAACGCTATCGCTAGCCACCATACTTTCGCGGCACAACTGACTAAGAAATCAGTCGCACACGTCTTGCACGAGAACCGAAGGTAACTCGCGGCCCGCGGCCTGCCAGGCCACCAAGAAGGCATGGAGGAGAAGAGGGGTGCCTGATCTGGGGGCCGGGTGCACAACGTCGCCTTGGCAACAGACGCTTTGCCACAGATGTGGCGGCGCACTCCCACGGTTGCCTGCATGCATTACACGCTATTGAATACCGGCTATAGGCAAACGTCACGCACGACAGAATTTCGGCACACGTTTTTTGTTGTACGTACGTTGTACGTACGTACATCGATAACATGTCGGCCAGTGTTTTGTTGAGACTTGTTGGTTCGTGGATGGTAGGCTGTCGTTTTCGTGTGCGTGGTGCGGGTGGGTTCTAGCGTTTCTTGCATCAGATGGGCAGTGACTGGCGTTCCCCTCTGTTCAACGATGCGCGACGGAGCTCCGTGTCGTAAGACGATTATTTCAATGAAGAATTTGGCCAATTCAGCTACTGTTCCTCGCGGTGAAGGTTTGGTCTCGGCGTAACGACTCAAGTAGGCTGTTGCGACTACGATCCATTTGTTTTCAGAAGCAGATAATGGGAAGGGTCCTAGCAGGTCAACGCCTATCTGCTCAAAAAGCTTGGCGGGCGGACTTATAGGCTTGAGTAAGCCCGCTGGCCTTATTGGCAGCGTTTTCTGGCGCTGACATTGATGACATGTCTTGACGTAGGGTTTTACGCTTGAGGTGATCCTTTGCCAGTAGTATTTCGGACGCACTCTGGCCCAAGTCCGCGTGAAACCTAGGTGTCCTGCTGTCGGCTCGTCGTGACACGCAAAGAAGATGTCATCGCGGAGGTCTTGTGGTATGACAAGAATATAAGCCCTGTCGCTGGACTCGCCATTTTTCTTCTATTCTTCGTTTTGTAAAACAAAAGAAGACAGTGCTCTAGAGAGGTACCGTGGTATGGTAGCGCTTCTACCCTCAAGGTGGTCGATGAGCGATAGCAGATCCGAGTCAACACGGTGTTTGCCGAAAGTTTGGACGGAGTTATTGCACATAGAGAAGCTGTTTCATCCTCGGCGTTTCGGCATGGCGATTCGACTGGAGCACGATATAGACTCGGCGTCATTGTGCTTGCGGCCTGATTTATAAGCTATGGTAACGTTGAACTCTTGCATTGGCAATTTCCAACGTGCGAGGCACCCGGAAGGGTCGTTCAGGTTGGCTAACGAACGCAAGGAATGGTGGTCGGTATTACTTTAAAAGGGGGCCGTAAAAGAACGGGCGGACTTTCGTTATTGCCCAGATCCCAGAAAGGCATTTCCTTTCACTTGTACAGTAGTTTGATTCCGCTCGCGAAAGCACACGACTTGTGTAAAGAATGAGCTTCTCGGCTCCTTCTTGCCACTGAACTGGCACTGCGCCGAGTCCCATGCTGCTGGCGTCTATGTGGGGCCCGGTTTCATCCGCCTGGTGGAAATGAGCGAGCCCTAGAGGCGACTGTAGGCGATGAAGATAGTCCTCTGTAGGCTTCGTGTTGTTCCTCGGTCCACAAAAATGGAACGTCCTTTCTGGTTGGGCACGTCAGGGGTTCAGCGATCCTTGAAAAGTTGCTGATGAAGCGGCGGTAATAGGCGCAAAGACCGAGAAAGCGTTGCACACTTTTCTTATCTCGTGGGACCGGATAGGAAACCACGGCAGCTGTTTTTTCTGGGTCTGGTCGAACTCCGTCTGCGCCCACTACATGCCCTAGGAACATGAATTCGGTGAACCCGAAGTGGCAATTTTACGGCTTGAACGAGAGGCTGGCTGACTTAACCGCTTCCAATACCTTTTCCAGTGGCAGTAGGTGTTGTTCATAGTGTTTCAGAAGAAACGACGACGTCGTTTATGTAGACGAGACTTGTCTGCCATTTCAGACCGTTGAGGACAGTATCCATCACCCTGTGGAAAGTGGCTGGAGCCGATCATAGACCGAAAGGGAGTACTTTGAATTCATACAGTCTCTCGGGGGTGAAAAAGGCTGTCTTCTCCCGATCCCTTTCGTCTACTTCGATCTGGCAGTAGCCACTCCTGAGGTCGATGGAAGAAAAATACTCACCTCGCCGAAGTCTGTCCAACGAGTCATCTATGCGCGGCAGTGGACACCAGTCCTTTTTCGTCACGCTGTTAATTTTTCTATATTTGACGCAGAAGCCAAACGTTCCGTCCTTCTTTCTAACGAGAACCACTGGGGACAATAATGGGCTGCTTGACGGCCGCATGATGTCATCTTCAAGAATTTAATTTACCTGACTTTCGATTGATTCCCGCTGCTTTGAGGACACGCGGTAAGGCTGTTGTCGTATAGGGCTTGCATCTTCTGTTATGATGCGATGTTTCGCAATAGGCGTTTAATGTAGTTTGGTGGATAAGGCGAAGCAATCTTGAAACTTGGATAACAGTTCCCCGAGTCTTGTTTTTTGTTCTTTCGATAGTTCTGGATTGATGTCGACGTTTTCGAGCGTGGGCTTTATATTGCAATCGCTGCGATCTTCTTCGAATGCGAAGCATTTCACAACCTTGGTAATTTCGTCGACGTAAGCAACAGTGGTGCCGCGAAAGAGGCGTCTGTTTTCATAACCGAAATTTGTAACAAGTAATTCTCCCTGACCATCACGAAGCTGCACAATGCCCCTCGCGACACAGATGTGTGCTGTGAGCAATAGCGAATGGTTCTCTTCCGGAATTATTTACCGTTTTTCATTTCAGCCCACTCAACCTGAACAAGCACGCCCGTTCGTGGTGGTACGTTTACTCCTTCATCGATGACGCGAAGTTTCCGTCTGCAATCATTGGTGTCACTTTTCTGGACTGCCTGCTTTATAGCAAAGACGATTTGGCGTTCCCGAAGGTTTATCACCGCAGCATGTTCGCGGAGAAGGTCTATGCCAAATATCAGGTCGCGCGAGCATTCGGTTATTATGAGGAAGTTGGCGACGAACGTCGGTTCACGAATACTCACGCGGGCAGTGCACACGCCATGTGGGGTGACTATGTGCCCTCTAGCGGTTGGAACTTGCGGTCCCAACCATGCCGTTGTAACTTTGTTCAGTCCTATAGCAAGCCTACTACTCATGATGAAATATTCCGATCCGGTATCTACCAATGCACTAACTGTATGACCGTCGATTGAGATAAGATAATGTTTTGTACAAGGATGGAGATACTTTTGTACAAAGATGGAGCGGCCGCGGAAAGCTGAGTGACAGCTTGACGTGGCGGCTGCCCCGTTTGTGACAGCAGCGGTGGGCAAAATACCAAACTGCACGTACAATGAGAATATACATGTTACACAATTGTACGTATTTATACAATAGGACTACAGGACTACAGGACTACAGAAGTACAGGACTACAGAAATAGGACTACAGAAGTACAGTCTGAAACAAGCACAAGTGTTTCAACAAAAAAGATTACTTATACAGGGATACAAAACACAGCCTAGATACAAGGCTGCAAACAAAAACAAGTGTACAAAAAATACAAGTTCCGAGTTGCAACACAGGAGGCTACAAATGCGAGCTATGGAGAATGATTACTAACCAATCACGGACAAATTATAGAAATATTTCTTTCAACTTCTTTTTGGAATACGACAAACTATCAGTTGACTTCATGGCAAGATCATTAATTACCGTTGGTAGGGTGTAACCGACCGATTGCATGGCATAATTATTTTGTGGGGTCGGTATGTACCATGCATTTTGGTGCCAGGTAAGGTATGTCAGAGTGTTTTGTTTTGATCTCGCTAGTTCACTGTAAAATTCACTCTAATTAACACTGTAATTAACACTGTTTTAACATAGTTCACTGTAATTAGCACTGGTACGTCAAAAAGACAACCGATCAATATCATCAGGTTTCGCCAGCGCGGTTACTACGTGCTGGGTTGGAGCAGTCGGTGGAAGCTGTTCAGCAACTCTTCCTTCATCGACCTCGCATCCAAAGGCCACTGCCTCTAGTTTTCCTGGGGAGGGCTCGGGGACCATCCCCGTGAAGCACTTTTATAACTTGAACGTCTTGGAGAGACCTGGCGTGGAAACGGCGACCTTGATTGATGGCGCTGTGGTGAGAGTACGGGGCGCTGTTGTGCAATGTACTCTGCAATAGCGTGAGGTCTTTGGCCGGGACCCGGATGAGGAGAGTTGATGGCAAAGTGCCGCAGTCCGAGTCGTCGGTAACGACACTCCCTGTACAAGTGTCCGGCTTTGCCACAATTGTAGCAGAGAGGCTGCGAATCGGGAGTACGCCTCAGATCCTTCTTCCTTCGTCGGTCTCCAACGTACGCAGCCGACTGCGCCGACAGCAAAGGCATGCGGGGTCCAGAGTACACAGAAGGAGCTGCAGCGGAGTGCGCTGACTGCACGGGGATGATGGGTCTAGGGTACACAAAAGAAGCTGCCGGAGTAGCAGGACGCAGGAGGGCGTCTGCATAGCTCATGTGCCGAGGGATGGGAATCATCACTGGCGGATCAGCATGGACAGGAGGCGTTTTCAAGGCGTGATGCACTTCGTCACGAACGAAGATAGCAATAGAACCAATCGATGGTTGGCGGATGTCGCGAAGTTTTTGTAGTTCTTCGCTGCCTATTGAGCGAATCAGCTCTCGAAGTGCATCAGGGTTCTCGAGCACTTTGCCAAAGCCACCGGAGTGCGACGCGAAACTAGCTTGGCGCTCATACAGGCTTGCACGCTGCCGTAGCGTTCTTTCTATCATAGTATCTTCGGTAATAAATTCCCGCACAATCTTTTGCAGGCTTCGAACGAGGCCTCCGAACAGCTGTTCCTTCACCCCGCGCATGATGTGTCGTACCTTTTTTTTCGTCGGCCTTGGAGGGATCAGCTCTTCTAAAGAGGTGTTTCATGTGTTTCGCGTGCATGGTCACGGTTTTGTTGAGAAGCTGAACCCGGGATTGCAGCTCGCGCTCGGCCTTCTCTCGGCGGTCGCTATTGACAAGTGCTTGAACAGCAGCCGAAATTCCGTTCGAAATTCCGTCCGCGTCTTTCACCTCCGTTCATTGTTCTTAAACCAAGTGCAGGCACCACTTTCTAGGCTGAAGTACACGTGTCTTGACTTCGCCGCATTGCCCCACTGAATAAAGGCAGCTACTCATTCAAATTGGTCTTTCCAGTCTTCCGCATCTTGGAAAAGTTCGCCATGGAATGATTTCGGGTTCCGAGGGTTCTTGAAACTGATGACAGGGATGGCCATACCTTGCTGCTGGGTTTGCGGTGCACTGGACTTGGCTCTGTTTTCTTGGAGAAGTACAAACTTTGGCGCGCGCTCCTTGAAGCCCCCCGCTCGCCCGGTGAACGGGAGTTTCAACACGAGGAGGCTTTTAAGGTCGGTGTGACTTATGTGACCTATGTAACATTATTATGTGACTTATGTGACTATCTAATGACTATAACCAGAAAGCGATTCCCAATCTGTCCTACGTGATTTCCCTCATCGAGGCTTTAAGTTTGAATTCTTAGAAGCCCTAGTTGCACCAATTTCATTTGTAACTGTATCTATGACTCGTGTGACTATCTCATACTACAACCAGGAAGCAATTTTTAAATTGTTCTCTGTGATTCCCGTCATTGAGACTTTGAATTTGATAACTTAGAAGCCCTAGTGGCATCAATTTGACTTTTAACTCCATTTATGACTTACGTGAATATCGCATGACTACAACTAGGATGGAATTTTTCATTTTTCCCAGGTGATTCCCCTCATTGGGACCTTTTTTTGATACCTCACAAGCCCTAGTGGCATCACTTTGACTGTTAACCCATTTTCTCCCTCCCGTCACTATCTCATGCGTATAACCAGGAAGAAATTTCTCATTTGTCCAATGTGGTTCCCCTCATCGAGACCTTTATGGGATACCTCCCAAGCCCTAGTGGCATCAATTTGACTTTTAAGGCTATGACACACGTTGCTATCATGACTATTTGCAGGAAGCAATTTCTGAATTGTTCTACGCAATTTCCTTCATTTAGTCTTTTAATTTGATACCTCACAAGCCCCAATGGCATCATTTTAACTGTTCACCCATTTTTTGACAAACATCACGATCTCATGACTGTACCCAAGAAGAAATTTTTAATTTTTAACATGTAATTCCCCTCACCCAGACCTTTAATTTGATACACCTCAACACTAGTGGCGTCGATTTGACTTTACACCTAATGTATGACTTACATGACTATGTCACGACTATAACTAGGAAGCAATTTTTTATTTGTCCCACTTGATTGCCCACCATGAGACCTTCAATTGGGTATCTCACATGCCCTAGTGTCATAAATTTGAATTTTAACCTAATTGATGACTTACATGTCTACATCATGACTTTACCTCGCATGCAATTTTTCATTTGTCCCACCTGATTCCCTCATGCAGACCTTTAATTTTATACCTCACAAGCCCTACTGACGTCAATTTGACTTTCGATCTATTCTTTAACTGACGTGACTAATTCAAGACTATATTTAGGAAGCAATTATTAACTTGTTCCGCACAATTCTCCTCATCGACACCTTTCATTTGATACCTTACATGCCCTACTGTCTTCAGTTTGAGTTTAAAAACAATCTATGACCTACGTGACTATCTTATAACTGCCACCCGGAAGCAATTTCTAGATTATTCTCAGTGATGCCTCCCATTCAGACTTTGAATTTGATACCTTACAAGCACAAGCGGCATTACTTTGACTGTTAACCAATTTTGTGACTCATGTCACTCTCTCATGACTATAACCAGGAAATTTTTTTCATTTTCCCCACGTGATGTCCTTCATCCAGACCTTTAATTAGATACCTCCCGAACCCTTGTGGCCTCAAATTAACTTTTAAACAAATCTATGACTTATGTGACTACATCATGACTCTAACTAGGGCGAAATTTTTTATTTGTCCCACGTGACTCCCCTTATTAGGGCATTTATTTGGATACATCACAATCCCTACTTTCATCAATTTCACTGTTAGTGCTCTCTATGAATCATGTGACTTTTTTATGACTATAACCAGGTACCATTTTCTAAATTGTTTTATGTGATTCCCCTCATCAAGGCTATAATTTGAAACCTCAAAGGCTTTAGTGGCGTCAATTTGATATTTAACCCAATCTATGACTGAGTGACTACCTCATGACTATAACTAGAAAGTGATAAATTAAATTTTAATTTGTTCTACGTGATTCCCATTATCGTTACCTTTTTTTGATACCTCACAAGCCCGAGTGGCACCAGTTTTATGTTTAACCGAATTGATGACTCACGGGACTATCTCATGATAGTCAGGAAAACTACCAGGAAGAAATTTTTAACTTGTCCGATGCGATTCTCCTCATCGAGACCTTTACTGTAATACCCACAAGCCTTAGCGTCATCACAATGACTGTAACACAATCTATGACTTACATGACTATCTCATGACTGCTACTACGAAGCAATTTTTAAATGGTCTGA
The DNA here is from genome assembly GCA_013339765.2 of Haemaphysalis longicornis. Lineage (NCBI taxonomy): Eukaryota > Metazoa > Arthropoda > Arachnida > Ixodida > Ixodidae > Haemaphysalis > Haemaphysalis longicornis. Next base: position 30,189 of record JABSTR010002232.1, read on the forward strand.
CGTGATTTCCCTCATCGAGACCTTTTATTTGATACCTCACAGCCCTAGTGACATCAATTTGACTTTTAACGTAATCTATGACTTACGTGACAATCTCATGACTATAATTAGGAAGCCATTTTGAATTTGTCCCGCGTGATACCCATCATCGAGAACTTTATTTGATACCTCACAAGCACTACTCTCATCAATTTGACTAGTGCAATCTATGACTCACGTGATTATCTCATGGCTACAGTCAGAAAGCAAGTTCTTAATTGTTCTATGTGATTTCCCTCATCGAGAATTTTAATTTGATACCTTAGAAGCACTAGTGGCATCATTTTGACTGTTAACCCTTTTTGTAAGTTACGTCACTACCTCATGACCATACCCAGAAAGAATTGCTCTATTGTCCCACGTGATTCCCCTATATGAGACCTTTAATTTGGTGCCTCACAAGCCCTAGTGGCACCAATTTGATTTTATTCTAATATTGACTTACCTGACTATCTCATATTTATACCTAGGGAGCCATTTTTTGCCCATGTGAATCCCCTCATCGAGACCTTCTATTGGATACTTGAAATGCCCTGGGGGCCTCAAATGGACTTTTAAACTGAAATATGACTTACGTTACAATCTCATGAATGCAACAAGAAAGTAATTTCTTTTATTTCTCCAACCTGATTCCCCTTTTCGAGAATTTTAATTGGATACCTCACAAGTCCTAGTTTCATAAAATTGACAACATTTAGGGTTATGTATGAATCATGTGGCTATCTCATGACTTTACCGGTGGAGAAATTTTTAATTGGTGCTACTTATCTCCCCCCTTCGAGACCTTCATTTGATACCTTACGAGCCCTAGTGGCGTCAATTTGACTTTTAACCTAATATATGACTTAGGTGACTATCTCATACCTATACCTAGCAAGCGATTTCTATTTTGTCCTACCTGATTCCCCTAGTCAAGACTTTTTTTTATATCTTGCAAGCCTTCGTGGCATCAATTTGTCTTTCAACCCAATCTATTACTTACGTGACTATCTCGTGACTAACACCAGGAAGAACTTCTAATTAGTTCTATGTGATTCTCCCCATCAAGACTTTTATGAATAACTCTCAAGCCCTAGTGGCATAACTTTGAATTTTATCCCATTTTTTTAATCACATCACGATCTCAAGACTACAAACAGGAAGTAATTTTTTCTTATTTCTCCCTTAAGATTCACATTATCGAGACTTTATTTGATACCTCTTAACCCCTAGTGGCATCAGTTTGAGTTTTAACTGAATTGATAACTCACGTAACTATCTCATGATAGTCAGGAAGACTACCAGGAAGAAATTTTTAATTTGTCCAATGTGATTCCCCTCCTCGAGACCTTTAGTTTAAATGATACACACTAACATGGTTATCTGGGCGTGTTGGTTTAACATGATTAGGAGAAGACATCGCGGTTTACACACGGGCACAAGGAAGAGTACTTGACACCCCCGCTCGGGTGTGTCAACTAGTCGTCCTTGTGTCCGTGTGTAAACCGCGCTGTCTTCTCCTAATGTTTAGTTTAAAACCCACAGGCCTTAGTGGCATCAAATTGACTTTTAACATAATGTATCACTCACGTAAGTATCTCATGAATATCACTAGCAAGCAATTTTGAAATTGTCCTACATGATTCCCCTAATCGAGACCTTTATTTGATACCTCACAAGTCCTTGTGACATCCATTTGATTTTCCACTTAATGTACTTACGTCAGTTTCTCATGACTATAATTAGAAAGCAATTTTCAAGTTGCACCGTGTGATTTCTCTCATGGAGACCTTTCAATTCATACCTATCAAGCCGTATTGTCGTCAGTTTGGCTTTTAATGCAAACTATGACTCACGTGACTATATATAACTACAACGAGGATGCAATTTCTAAAGTGTTCCCTGTGATTCCTCTCATCGAGACTTTTATTTTATACCTTACAAGCCCTAGTAGCATCACTTTGACTGTTAACCAATTTTGTGACTCACCGGACTATCTCATGACTATACCCAGGAAGTAATTTTTCATTTGTGACACGTGACTCTCCTCATTAAGACCTTTATTAGATACCTCACATGCATAGTGACACCAACTTGACTTTTAATATTATCTATTACTTACGTGACAATCGCATGGCTATGTTTAAGAAGAATATTTATTATGTCCCGCGTTATTTCCCTTATCAGGACCGTTAATTTGACACCTCACAAGCCCTACGTTCGTCAGTTTGACATTTATTGCAGTCTGTGATGAGCTCCAGGGAGAAAACAGGCGCAGAAAAGAAAACAGTGGAAGGAGAGGAGGCCAATCACCCGCTAATGGGTATGCGCCTCCAGAGACGAGGAAGAAAAGGAGGAAGGCGACCGGGCTCTTGGGCGGACGAGCGTTCGGGGTGCGCCTGGATCAGCTGCGAGTACACCCATCGACGGCGCCCGTGCGACCGCGCCGGGACATCGCCGGGTAACTCCTGGTCACCAGCCGGATCCGCTACTGCACCGGGCAACAGCGCCGGGATCTCTCTCCTGACGTTTTCGCTGTGCCTGGTCTCTTCGCCTTCCGTTCCGGTCAGCGTGGAACCATCGAGCCACTCGCGACCGAGTCTCAACGGACTGCATAAGTGAGACTGTTTAGTTTTGCTTCACGCTTGTGCTACGTCTCACGAATCGCCACCGAACTGCGACAGGAAGGACTTAGTTGCGCTTTCCTCTCCATTTGTGTTTCATTCTTTTATTTCTCAATTTTGTTCCTTTTTTTTCCATCCCGTTCTCAATATCCCCGTGCTCCCGCTCTGTGCAATATATTGCATCTACGCTTCACCTTCGTGTTGTGGCCTCTGTCGTCATTGATCTTGCGTACACGTCTCGTGGTTCCCACCACCGAACCCTGAGTTCATCACACAGTCTATGACTCATGTGACTTTATCATAACTTCAACCAGGAAGCCTTTTCTAAAGTGTTCTCCGTGATTTCTCTTTTCGAGACTTTTAATTTGATACCTTACAGGCACTAGTGGCATCACTTTGACTGTTAGCCCATTTGGATCTAACGTCACTATCTCATGACTATACCCAGGAAGTTTTTCAATTGGCCTATATAATTCCCCTCAGTGAGACCTTTAATTTGTACCTCATAAGCCATAGTGGTGTCAATTTGCTTTTAACCTATTATATGATTCACGTGACTATCTCACGACTATAACCAGGTGGCAAATTCTTACTTTTTCTAAATGATTCCCCTCATCGAGACTTTAATTTGATACCTCACAAGCCCAAGTGGCATCAATTCGACTTTTCACCCAATTTATGACTTACATGACTATATTGTAACTATAACAGTGCAGTAATTTTTAAATTGTCCTACGTGATTGCCCTCATTAAGAAGTTTAATTTCATACCTCACAAGCCCTAGTGGGATCACTTTGACTTTTAACACAATCGATGATCTATGTCACTACATCACGACTTTAACCAGAAAAAAATTTATTTGTCCCACGTGAGTCCCTTTATATTCAAAATTATTTGGATACCTCACAAGCCCTAGTGTCATCAATTTGACTTTTAGTGCAATCAATGACTCCCGTGACGATCTCGTGTTGATAGTCCGTAAGCAATTTCTAAATTGCTTTACGTAATTCCCCTCATCGAGAATTTCAATTTGATAACTCACATGCACTAGTGGCATCACTTTCTCTGTTAGCCATTTTATAACTGGCGTCACAACTCATGAATATACCGAGAATTTATTTTTCCCACATGACTCCCCTCATCGAGACCTTTAATTTGATACCTCACAAGCCCTAGTGGCATATTGTTAGGATGAAAATAAGGCGCATTTTGCGGTATTCACACAGTCTGCGATGGTTGTATGCAGAAGAGCATCAACGAACAGTTCGGAAGCTCGGCAATCAACCTCTTCCTCTTCTTTCTCCAACCGAGCTCTGCCCTTGTATTTTGTCGTCTTCGTCGTTTGCCTCTATTTGGAGCGTCACGTAATATAACCCCCGGGCGGCAAAAGCACCATCCCGGTGTTCGCTAGGGGTCGCTATCAGCAGGCGTCCGATAGGCCTTGAGGCGAGATACGTGAACGTCCGATGAAGGAGACGCTTGGGATGTGGAGGGCAGTAAAGGAGAAACTTCGTACGTGACATCCATCACCTGTTGCAATACCTGATAAGGTCCAGTGTTAGGGGACACCAACTTTGCGGAATAGCCAACACGGCGAAGAGGCGTCAACAGGAGCGCCAGACAGCCAGGCGGACAAGACACAGTGTTGTGCTTATTGTCACAACGGGACTTTTGGACCACCTGGGAATCACACAACTGTGCGCGAGTGACGTTACGTGCTAGCGCAGCCCGCGTGGTTACGTCGTGGGTGTAGGCTGTTGGTGAAGAAGCGCGAGCAGGCAATAAAGTTTCCACTGGCAAAGCTGGTGCTCGACCGTACAACAGATAAAACGGGGAATAGCCGGTGGTAATATGGCGTGAAGAGTTATAAGCGAATGGGACACGTGGAAGCATGGCATCCCAGTCTTTGTGATCAGAGGAGACATACATGGCCAGCATTTCGGTGAGTGTGCGATTAAAGCGTTTCGTCAGACCATTAGTCTGTGGATGGTATGCTGTCGTCAACTTGTGTCGGGTGGTGCACGAGCGAAGCAAGTGGGCGACCACTTTGGAAAGAAAGAAACGACCGTGGTCTGTGCGGAGTTTCCGCGGAGCACCTTGCTGCAAAATGAGGTTTTCTAGGAGGTAGTCGGCAACCTCAGTGGCACAGCTTGTGGATAGGGCACGAATGATGGCACATCTGGTCCCGCAGTCGGTAGCAACTGCACTCCACCTATTGCCGCACAGCGAAGAAGGGAAAGGCCCAAGGAGGACCAAGCCGACTCGGAAGAATGGTTCGGTCGGAACATCCACGGGCTGACGGAGACCTCCAAGGAGCGCTGACTATTTCTTGCGGCGCTGGCACAAATCTCAAGCGTTAAAGTATTGTTTTACCATCTTATAAAGACCAGGCCAGAAGAATCGGTGGCGGGTGCGGGCATAAGTTCGCGCAACACTGAGATGACCAGCCAAGGGGACGTCGTGAAGCTGCTGGAGGACATCTAGGCGCAAGTGTTCAGGTCCCATAAGGAGGAAGTCAGGCCCATCTGAGCGGTAGTTATGGCGGTACAGGACTCCCTCACGGAGAAGGAAGGCTCGTAGCGATGGGTCAGAAGGGTTACATTGGAGGCGTTCGATTATTGCCGCGCAATGAAGAATCACGGCGTTGCTCTTCGCCCATCTGGAGGAAATCAGATACTTCTAGGAGGTGGGCGTTGTCAGCAATGTCAGCGGTGTCTGGCGTACCGACGGGGTAACGAGATAGACAGTCGGCGTGTTTGTGCAAATATCCAGACTTGTGAACGACGTTGAAGTTGTAGTCTTGTAGTCATAGTGCCCAACGACCAAGCCGCCCGGTGGTGTTTTTTAAAGACGATAGCCAGCAGAGCGCATGGTGGTCTGTCACTACAGGGAAATCACGACCATATAAGTATGGTCGAACTTTTTCCGACAGCCCACACCAGCGCAAGGCACTCGCGTTCAGTAATGGAATAGTTGCGTTCTGCCGGTGACAAGAGGCGGCTCGCGAATGCAATCAATCGCTCGTGATCACACTGGACTTGGGCGAGCACAGCACCTATGCAATGGCCACTGGCGTCAATGCGCACCTGCGTTGGAGCAGAAGGGTCGAAGTGGCCCAAGATTGGTGAGCTGGTCAGAGTGTCGAAGGGCGAGAAAAGGCTGCGGCTTGCTCAGGGCCCCAAGCAAATGAAGTATCGTTCTTGAGAGGTTCGGTAAGGGGTTTGACAATTTCGGCGAAATTTCGGACGAAGCGGCGGAAATAGAAGCAGAAACCGACAAAAATGCGCGCATCTGTTGCAGATCGAGGAACGGGAAATTTTTCCGCAGCTTCAATCTTGTAGGAGTCAGGTTGCACTCGGCGTCGGGCCGGGGTCAGGGTCAGGTGGCCGAGGATGGTGATTTGCCATCGTCGAAACTTGCATTTGGAAGAGTTAAGTTGCAGTCTGGCTCGGCGAAAAACGGCCAGAACCTCTGACAGTCACTGGAGGTGGGTCGGAAACGTTGGAGAAAAGTCAATAACATCATCAAGATAGCAAAGGCAAGTCGACCATTTAAAGGCGTGGAGGAGAGATGGCATCGTTAGCTCGAACGTAGCTGGGGCATTACAAAGTCCGAATGGCATTACTTTTGATTGGTAGAGTCCGTCCGGTGTAATAAAATTCGTGTTTTCACAGTCTTTGTCATCGACAGTGACCTTCCAGGACTGGAGCAGAGATCGATGGAAGAAAAATACGCGGCACCATGAAGGCAATCGAGCGCATCGTCGATTCTTGGAAGGGGATAGACGGCCTTTTTGTGATTTGTTAAGGTGCCGGTAGTCCAAGCAGAATCGCCAGGTTCCATCACCAACCGGCGCCAACGTGCCGAGTGTCATACCGTGCGGAAGAGCCTGCGGACAGAAGCTGAAATTCAGGGAGGGCAACGTGACTTCTGTTCTGGTAACACTAACTACAGAATGGGGTAAGCTGAAGCTGTGCGCAAGCAGCATATCAGTGATTGGTGACACTACGTAATCACCGTCGAGTACTGGGGATCTGCACGACAGGGGAACATAAGTTATTGCTCTAGGTGCCAAGCGAATGTGCTTTTTGGAGGAAAGCTTCTCGTCGGGAGCGTTGTAGGAAGCTGGTAAAATCTGCATCTCGAGGCGAAGGACATTAGTAGAACATTCAATGAGGGCGGTGTGCTCAGATAAAAAGTCAAGGCAAAGGTTCAGGTCATGCGAGCAATGTCCAAGCACCGTGAACAAAACAGTCGTTTGATGACCAGCCACAGTCACACGAGCAGAGCACATTCCGATAACAGCAGGTGTTCCTCCATCAGCGACTCTATCAAGGAGTGATGTTGGTGGCGTCATACCTTCGCGTAAACGGCAGCGAAGATTAGCACTCATAACAGATGAATGCGCTCCTCTATCGATGAGGGCAATGACAGGAACACCGTCAACTTCGACGTACATTAACTTGTTGCGGGTAGCCGAGGTCAACAGAGGAGTTTCAGTCGTGGTCGGGAATGCAGCGTCACCTCGGGAGGTGCATTACCTAGTTTTCCGAAGAAGGTCGAGCGTAGTCGGACGTCGGGGATGTACGGCGAGGCTGTGGTGAGCGGGACGGGCTTAGTTTGGGCGACGGTGAACAGTTGAATCTGGTGGAGGGACTGTTAAAGTTGGTTGGCTTTAGCTCAGGAGGGGAAGAAAAGCAGTTCTGCCGGTTATCGGAGTAGCCTAAGGGTGGTCGAGGACTATAGTCAAAGTAACTGTTGCGGAACAACGAGACCCAGCGGCTGCGACAGTACCGGGCAATGTGGCCAACTCTGGAGCAACGGAAACAAATTGGTTTTTGTCCGGGGTACGCCACTCAGCGGGGTTACGGCGTGGGTAGCGTGGAGGAGGACGTTCGTTGTGTGGGCTGCGCGACCTGAATCCTAGTCCGAACGGAGAGCTAATTGAGCACTTAGGGTGAAAGCCCATCTTGGCTATTTGGTCCCGGACAATGGCCTGGATACGGCAACGGTGTTGAGGTCGTTCCGATCTGGCAGGTAGGTCACCGCGGTAGTAGGGGTCATAGCCTCCAGTTTTCGGCGCATGATTTTGGTGATATCCGACGGCGATGGAACGGGATCTATTAGGCAGGGAAGGCGGCGGGCTTCTATGTTGCCATCTTCACACGAAGACGTAGCTACTGTGTGTGGAAGTCGTGTGAAGTTGTGGGTTATACGGCGTGCTTTGGCCTCCTCGAAGTGCCGACATTCCTTAATGATGGACTGTATCGTGGCACAATAATATCCCCAGTGCATTTCCTTTCCTTTTCTCCTGAACCACTTAGTAGTAGTAGTAGTAGTAGTAGTACAGTCTTTGATGATAAGAAGGTGGCAATGCGTCGTCCGCAATGCATTTCAGTAAGTGGCCCACTTTGTCGGCCTCCAGCATTATGCTGTCAGACTTCGAGCACCGGCCAAAACGTCCTGAATGTATGCGCCGTACGATTCAGTCGACGTCTGGGCGCGCGGGTGCCAGCTCCCTGCGGGAAGCAACCTGGCGACCAAAGAGGCTTTCTGAACACTTCTCGCAGCTTCGTTTTGAAGACTCCCCAGCTGGTCAGCTCGGTCTCGTACGTCTCAAGCCACTTGCGTGCAGGACTCTTCTCTTTCAGATAAAAGACGACATTCGCAAGCATGATGGTTGGATCCCACCTGTTGTGAGCGCTAACACGCTCGAAGAGGCTGAGCCACTCATCCACATCAGTATAGCCCGTCCCGGTGAATATGCCAGGCTCGCGGGGATAAGACACGATGACGATGGGCGTCGTCGATGCGGTCGCTCCATCACCAGGCATCGTTACGCCAGGAACGGAGCGTCCGCTTCGAAGCTCCGTGGTGGGTGGAGTATGCCGGTGTCAGCGGTACGGGATGAGGGTGGTGGTACCAGCTCCGCAAACCTCCACCACTATTTTACGATGAAAATAAGGCGTATTTGCGGTATTCACACAGTCTGTGATGGTTGCATGCAGAAGCGCATCAACGAACAGTTCGCAAGCTGGCCGATCAACCTCTTTCTCTGTTTTCTCCAACCGAGCACTTTCGAGTGTATTTCGTCGTCTCCTTCGTTTGCCTGTATATGGAGCATCAAGTAACAATATATTTGATGTTTAACCTAATCAATCACTTACGTGACTATATAATAACTAAACCTAGGAGGCCAATATTAGTTGTCCCACGTTATTGTGTCAAGGATATCTTTCATTGGGTACCTCACAATGAATTGTATAATCAATTTGACTTTTAATGCTATCTATGCCTCACGTGACTGTCTCATGACTTTAACTGAAAAGCAATTTTAAATTTATCCTACATAATTTCTCTCATTGAGAACCCTATTTTGATACATCAGAAGCCCTAGTGGGATCGCTTTGACTTTTAACTCAATCTATGACACAGTGACTATCTAATTACTATACCCAGGAAGAAATTTTTATTTTTGTCCTATTAGATTCCCCTCATAGAGACGTTTATTTTGATACCTCACAAGCCTTATAGGCGTAAATTTTGTATTAACTGAATTGATGACATGCGTGACTATCTCATTACTATAATTAGCAAAGAAATTTTAATTTGCCCCGCGTGATTCCACTCATTGACAACATTAGTTTGATACCTCACAAGACCTAGTGGGATCACTTTGACTTTTACCCAATTCGTGACTTATGTGACAATCTCATGACTATAACCAGGCAGCGATTTCTAATTTGTCCTACGTTATTCCCCTCATCAATACTTTGATACCTTACAAGCCCTAGTGACATCAATTTGTCTTTTAACGCAATCTATTACTTACATGACTATCTCAAGACTAACACCAGGAAGAATTTCTTATTTTTTTTAAGGGATTCTCTTCATCAAGACCAATAATGTATGCCTCTCAAGCCCTAGTGGCATAAATTTGAATTTTAACCCAATTTGTGAATCATGTCACGATCTCATTACTTTAAACGCGAAGCATTTTCAATTTTTCCCGAGGGATTCCCATTATCGAGACTTTAATTTGATACCTATTATGCCGTAGTGGCATAAGTTTGATATTTACCGGAGTGGATAACTCATGTGACTATCTCATGATAGTCAGAAAGACTACTATGACGAATTTTTAAATTTGTCGTATGTTACTACCCTCCTGAAGACCTCTACAATATTACCCAAATGCCTTAGTGCCATCAAATTGGCTTTTAACCTAATCTCTAACATACGTGAGTATCTCAAGCCTATTACTAGGAAGCAATTGTTAAGTTCTCTTGTGTTATTCCCTTCATCGAGACCTTTTTTTGATACCTTACAAGCCCTTGTGGCGTCAATTCGACTTTTAAGCTACTCTATTTAAGTGACTATCTCATGACAATATTTAGGAAGCAAATTTTAATTTGTCCCTCGTCATTTCTCTTATCGAGACCATTCATTTGAGAGCTATCAAGCCCTACTGTCATACGTGTGACTGTTAATCCTTTTTTAAACTCACGTCACTATACCATGACTATATCCAGGCAGAAATTTTTCATTTGCCCCACTTGATTCCCCTTATTGAGACTTCATTTGATACTTTACAGCCATAGTGGCGTCAATTTGACTTTTAACCTAATCTTTAACTACGTGACTATCTCATGACAATATCTCGGAAGCAATTTTTATTTGTTCCACGTGATTCCCCTCATCTACACTTATAAATGGATAGATCACAAACCCTAGTGTCATCAATTGGACTTTTAATGGAAACTACGACTCACCTGACCATCTCATCACTACAACAAGGAGGCGATTTCTACTTTGTTCGGCATGATTCCCCTCATCGAGTGTTTAAATTGGCTACCTCACGAGCCCTAGTGGTAACATTTTCAATTTTAACCCATTTTTTAAAACAGTGGCTATCCCATGACTGTAAGTAGAAAGCGATTTTTATTTTGTCCGACATGTGTCTCTTCATCGAGACCATTAATTTGATACCTCGCAAGCCCCACTCTCATGTATGTGACTTTTAACCGAATTGATTACTCATGTATATCTCATAAATCAAACCAGTAAGAAATTTGTAATTTGTCACATGTGATATTTCAATAGAGACGTTTATTTGACACCTCACAAGCCTTAGTGGCACCAATTTTACTTGTACCCGAATCTATGACTTACGTGACTATCTCATGATAAAATTAGGAACGAAATTTTTATTTCTCCCGCGTGATTCCCCTCTTTGAGATCTATAATTTGATACCTCAAAAGCCCTACTGTCATCAGTTCGACTTTTAGTGCATTTTATTACTCGCGTGACGATCTCATGAGTGCAATCAAGAAGCAATTTCTAAATTGTTTGACCTGATACCCCTCATCGGGAATTTTCATTTGATAATTCGCATGCACTAGTGGCGTCTAATTGACTGTTATCGATTTTGTGACTCACGTCACTATCTCATGACCATACCCAGCAAAAAATTTTTAACTTGCCCACATGGCTCCCGCATAGAGACATTTATTTTATACCTCACAAGCACAAGTGGCATCAAATTGACGTTTAGCCTAATTGATCTCTTACGTGGCTGTATAATGACTATACCTAGGAAGCAATTTTTATTTGTCCAAAGTGATTCCCTCATCGAGACCTTTAATTGGATACCTCAGAAGCGATTGTGCAATCATTTTGACTTTTATTGCTATCTATGACTGACGTGACTATCTCTAGACTATGACTGGGAAGAAATTTAAAATTATCCTACATTATTCCCCTCATTGAGAACTTTAATTTTATACATCACCACCCCTAGTGGGATCACTTTGACTTTTCCCAATTCGTGACTAGTGACAATCTCATGACTATACCCAGAAACCGACTTCTAATTTGTCCTACGTGATTCCCCTCATCAACACATTTTTTGATACCTTACAAGCCCTAGTGGTTCCAAATTGACTTTTAACCCAATCTATGACTCACGTGACAATCTCATGACTATACCTAGGAAGCAATTTTTAATTTCTCCCAAGTCTTTCCACTATTCGAGACGTTTAATTTGATACCTCACAAGCCCTATTGTCATCAATTTGACTAATATTGCAATCTAAGTCTCACGTGACTAATAACTATAACCAGGAGCCAATTTTTACTTTGTTCTACATGATTCCCCTCATCAAAGCTTTTAATTTGATACATCACAAGCACTAATGGCACAAGGTTTAATTTTATACCTCACAAGCCTTAGTGGCATTATTTTACTTTTAGTGCAGTCAATGAAACACGTGACTTTCTCATCACTACAATAAGGAAGCCATTTCTAAATGGTTTTAGGTGATTCCCCTCATTAAGAATATTAATTTGATAGCTCACTTGCCCTAGTTGCATCACTTTGACTGTTACCTATTTTGGCACTCAAGTTACTATCTCATGACTATACCCAGGAATTTTTTAAAATCTGCCCACACGATTCCCATCATGGAGTCCTTTAATGTATAACTCTCAATCTCTAGTGACATACCTTTCACTTTTACACCATTTCATGACTCATTTCGTGACTCAATTCGTGAGTTCGTGACTCACGAAGAAATTTTTAACTTCTCCCACGTGATTCCCATTCTCGAGACTTTAATTTCATACCTCTTAAGTTCTAGTGGTATCAGTTTGACTTTTAACCTAATCTACTTGAGCGACTATCTCATGAATATATTTAGGAGGGAATTTTTAATTTGTCCCTCGTGATTTCCCTTATCGAGACCTTTCATTTTACCTATAAACCCTACTGTCGTCAGTTTGACTTCTAACGCAATCTTTACTGACGTGAATATCTCATAATAACAACTAGGAAGCAATTTCTAAATGGTTCTGTGTGATTTATCTCATCGAAAGTTTTGATTTATTACCTCACAAGCCCTAGTGGCATCACTTTGACTGTTAACCATTTTTTGACTCTCGTCACTATGCCATAATTATACCCAGAAAAAATTTTCATTTGTCCACGTAATTCACCATATCGAGTCCTTTAATTGGATACCTAACAAGCCCTAGTGTCATCAATTTTACTTTTAACCTACTATATGTCTTACGTGACTATCACATGACTAGATTAAGAAAGCAATTTTAATTTGCCCCGCGTGATTATCTCTTCGAGACCTTTTTTTATACCTCACAATCCCTACTCTCATCAATTTCACTTTTAATGCAAACAATGACCCTTCGTGCTATCTCATGACTATAACCAGGAAGAAATTTTTACTTTGTTCTTGATGATTCTCTTCATCGAAACTTTTATTTTGATACCTCATAAGCCCTACTGGCATCACTTTTAATTTTAACCCAATCTAGTACACAGTGACTATCTCATGACCATGACTAGGAAGTAATTTTTAATTGTCTTACGTGATTCCCTATCGAGACCTTGATTTGATATGTCATCAGCCTTAGTGGCATAATCTTGACTTTTAACTTAACCTATGACTTAGGTGAATATTTTATGACCATACCTAAAAAGCAATTTTCGTATTTTTTATTTATTTATTTCACATACGCTCAAGCGTTTACACATTGTAGAAGGGAGAGGGTATAGAAAAAACAGAAAATGTAAGTGAACATAATTGCCGAACAAAACAAAGCACTCATGTAAAAAACACGTGGGCTTATATGTTGCACTGGAAATACAAAAATTGACAGAATAGCAGCACTGCAAAAACAACCCAAAGGTAGGATACGCCATGTTAATCCGCACACGTAATATTACAGTATAAAAATTAGTCATGCCGCATCTTCGGCCAAAGAAAAAAGCATATAATGTCTGACGAAAAGAGTAAAGTCAGATATCTGTGCAATGTCACTGGGTAGACGATTCCAGTGATTTGCTGTATTTGGAAGAAATGAATGAAAGTAGGTATTCGTGTGACATTGTGGTATGGTGACTTTATGTTGGTCATATATGCGAGCAGAGGGGTACGCAGGCAGCGAGGTAAATATTGTTTAGGTGAGACATGATTATATATTGTCACGGGATGGGTAAGCACCCTCTGAAAGGAATTTGGACACCGATGGATTGGCCCCAGCCCGGACAGCTGGTGTGGTGGATGGTTGACCGACGAGGAGAAAAAGGACGAACCATCTCGCTCTGGCTGTACCCAATTGAGACTCTGTATTGCTGCGTTCCCCACCGTGTGGCATATTTAATTACCCCTACAATATCCTATTTTCCCTGGAACATCTTTTGGTGGAGGAGCCGGGTAACGTCCCATCACCACGGATCTCCGAAGCGGGCGTCGCATCGGCTCAACCGTGATGACTGTCGCGGAAGCTGCCGCGTGTCACGGCCCAGAGCCCTATATGGAGCGATACGTGTTTCTTTATGCGCTGTCCTCGAACAACTCTCCAATGATGATAATGCGCCCCGTGCCCTTGCCCGCTTTCCCCTCTTCTTCATTTGCAACATCTTCCCGCGGGCCCAAGATGGTCACTCGGCGAGTTCAAAACGTACAGTTATTACACAGGAACATTGCACACGAAACTGTGGCAGTGACACTTAGCGAAGTCCCCATTGCAATTGAAGAGCGTTGTCGCCCAGGATCACGATCGCGATGGCGTCCAACTCCATCGTCGGTGTTCGACGTCTGCCTTCCTTCGCTTGGGGAGGGAGTCAACAGCGTGAGAACCTTCCGGTTACAGGCCAGCGTATGAGGTTTCCTGCAGCCACCAGAAGCCTGACGTTCCGGGCTCCGCAGACACAAATGGCTGGGCGGGCTGTTTGGCCTCGACTTGCTTTGAGAAACGGCTGACGCGCTCTACACTCTGCCTGTTTTTTCCTTCGCTGCTGCTGCCCAAGCTAAGTTTCTGGCGTTTCTCCGCATGCGTATGTTTACGGTTGGCTGTACACGCATTGGGCGGTCGGTTTGTCTTCGTCTCCCCATTTGCTGGACTTCCAGAACTGACCCGTCTCGAGCATGCCTTTACGGTGCCCTCTTTCGATAAAGCGCTCGGGTTCGACGTCGGATCCTTAGGTGCATATTCTTTCGGGGCCATTTCGGGGTATCGATTTTTCTTGCGTCCACGTGCGGATTTATAAGTGGGTGTTTTCTGGGAAGGTTCTTGCTTCGGTGTCTGCTCGCTAGAGCTATCCGTTCCTTCCGCCCCTTTCTCCGTCATCACGTCTTCAATTACTTTGCGGTTGGTTCTGAATCCCTTACAAGTGCTCAGGGAGGCATTGGGCAACTCGGGTTCACGCGATGAACTGTACGAGCAGTTCCGCCGGCGCAACACAGTACATGCGCCAAATTCTGAATGCCGTCGTGTGCCACCCGAGAGGACCATGGCGCTAGTAAATCTACAAGCCGTACATCCGAGTGTTCCTTCAATCGTCCAACCTAGAGCTGTTTCTGCAGCTGTGAGATCAGCATTGATTCGGTCTATTTTGCCTGTGGCCACCTTCCAGTAGGCGTCCGATCCAACCAGTATGCTGATGTTTCCTGCTTTTAATGTATTAGGCTGGAAGGCGTCAGCGATGTCGTACTGCTCTCATCCAGGATGGTTGCAGACGCGCTGTCCAGCTGCGGACTGGTCACGGAGCAAATCTCAGGTACCTCCAAGGCTTCCAAAGTGACCCGAACTCTACGAGCTTGTCCACGCAGCGTCACCTCTACTCGTCGGCAGCGTAATATCTTGTGAGCCTTTGTCCTGCCGAACGTTACCAACGCTAGCTCTTCTGTGTCGAGAACAGTGCATTTAAGGGCTTTAGCCAGATCTTGACGAATGAACGTCCGCTGGCTTCCGGTATCCAGAAGTACTCGCACTAAACGTCGCCGAGCACCCTCTGCCCATGCTCGAGCCGTCGGCAGCAGAACTGACGTTGCTCCGGAGTTCCCACTCGAAGCTGTCACCACAGTTGGCGGTGCCCCTTGCCCAGCTTGTACACGCGGCGTTGATCTGGGCGTGGTGTGGTCAGCCGGCCGGAGCACGTCACACAGCACGTTCAGGTGACGCCCGTTGCAGGTAGTACAGGTCAGGTTGCGCAACGCTCTGTACTGACGAGCAACATGGTTGCGTCTGCCGCATCTGAAGCAGCAGCGAGCGTTGCGCAATAGCTTCCTCTTCTCGGCCACTGACAGTTTAACCCGACAGTCCGCCACCTTGTGACAGCGGCTGTCACACAAGGGACACGCTGGTGTGGCTGTGGGCTGGGTCTCTGCGGTCAATGCCAACGCTGAGGGAACGGGTGTCTCCGGTTGTCCTGGGGGTTTCAAGTCGGCGTTCTGGACGAACCGACGAGCTTCGGTTGATAGAGGCTGCCCTTGCTTCCCTTCCTCGCATTTAAAACTTCATAACCTCCCAACTGCTGGCCACCTCGGTGTTTCCCGCACCTATGATCGCATCAGACGCCGCTTCTTCTGGTGCGGCCTTTACCAATCTGTCCGCAGTATGTGCGCTCCTGCGACCTCTGCCAACGGCGGAAAACTCCCATTTGTCCCCCAGCTGGGCTTAGCGAGGTTAGGATGGCAGGCGAAGCCTTCACGGTGCTGAAAAATGGACACGTCCTATGTTAGCGTGATCTAGAGGACAGAAGAGAACTGGGAGTGGGATTTCTAGTCAATAAAAGCATAGCTGGCCACATAGACGAACGCTATAGCATTAACGAAAGGGTAGCAGGTCTTCTAATTAGGCTCAATAAGAGGTACAAGCTCAAGGTGGTGCAGGGCTACGCGCCCACATCCAGCCACGACGACAAACTAGTGGAACGCTTCTATGATGATGTGGAATCGGCAATGGCTAAAGCAAAAACACAGTATACCGTAGTTATGGGGGACTTCAATGCTAAAGTAGGCAAGAATCAGGCTGGAGACAAGGCAGTTGGAAACTATGGTCTCGGATGTAGAAATAGCAGGGGGGATCTACTAGTTGAGTTTGCAGAACGGAATAACCTAAGCATAATGAATACCTTCTTCTGTAAATGGGAGAGTCGGAAGTGGACCTGGAAGAGCCCTAATGGGGAGCACAAAAAAGAAACAGACTTCATATTATGCGATAACTCTGGCGTCGTGCCGGATGTGCAAGTGCTCGGAAGGGTAAGGTGTAGTGACCACCGTATGGTAAGATCTCGAATTAGGCTGGATTTGAGGAGGGACGCAACAAGCTAGTACGAAAGAAGCCAATAAATGAGCTAACAGTAAGATGTAAAGTAGAAGAATACAGGATCGCGCTGCAGAACCGATATTCCGCCCTTAACGAGGAAGCCGAGCTTACGACACAGGAAGCCATCGACAACCTTACACGCATTCTCACAGAGTGTGCAGTAGAAGTCGGGGGCACGATGGTTAGGACAGGATAGTGGTAAACTTTCTCAGGAGGCGAAAGATCTAATCAGGAAACGGCGAACCATGAGAATCTCTACCGCAGCTGACAGAATAGAACTAGCCGAGCTCTCGAAGTTAATCACTAAGCGTAAGACAGCTGACATATGGAAGTATAATATGGAGAGTATCGAATACGCTGTAAGAATGGAGGTAGCCTGAAAGCAGTCAAGAGACGTCTTGGCGTGGGAAAAAATCATATGTTATGCACTTAAGGATAAGCAAGGCAATGTCATCACAAATAGGGATAAAATAGTCACAGTGGCCGAGGAGTTCTATAGGGATCTGTACAGTAGCCGGGACATACAGGATAATGCCGAACGAGACAGTAGCTCAGAGGGGATAGACCATCCCACCAGTAACGACAGAAGAAGTAAGGGAATGCTTTGAAGAAATGAAATGAAAGGGGGCAAAGCACCCTGATGAGGATCAGATAACAGCAGCCCTCTTGAAGGATGGCGGAGAAATTTTACTTGAAAACTGGCAAACCAGTATACGCAATGCCTAATGACCGCAATGGTACCGGAATCTTGGAACAAGTCGAACATCATCCTAATTCATAGGAAAGGCGACATGAGGACTTGAAAATATACATGCCGATCAGCTTACTGTCAGTCGTCTACAAGGTATTTACCAACGGGTAATCGCTAACCGAATCTCGCAAGCTTAGATTTCAGTCAACCTAACGAACAAGCAGGGTTCCGTAAAGGGTATTCAACAATGGACCGTATTCACACGTATCAATCAGGTGACAGAGAAGTGCGCTGAGTCTACTGAACCCCTATATGTAGCCTTCATAGATTATGAGAAAGTATTTGACTCGGTCGAAACCCTAGCAGTCATTCCAGGCATTACGGAACCAGGGGGTAGATGAGCATTATTCAAGAACACTAGAGGATATCTATAATGGGTCTACAGCTACATCATCCACCATAGGGATGAAGCAGTAAAATACCTATAAGGAAGGGTGTCAGACAAGGAGACACAATCTCTCCAATGTTATTCACAGCATGCTTTACAAGACGTATTCAGACCGTTGGATTGGGAAACAGCTGGGAGTAAGGGTTAATTGGAGAATACCTCAGTAACCTCATGATTTGCTGATGACGTTACCTTGCTAAGTAACTCGGAGGACGAATTGCTAAGTCATGCTTTCCGCACTGGTGCGAGCAGAGTAGAACCGTGGGCCTGAAAATTAATATGCAGAAACTAAAGTAATGATCAATAACCTCGGGACAGCACAGCAGTTTGAGATAGATGGCGCGGCAGTGGAAGTGGTAAGCGAATCAATATATATACTGTGAGCGCTTACTCGTGTACTCGTAGACTCGTAGAACTGTCGTCGCCATGCCTATTCACCGTCCACCGCTGTGGCCAATCTGTCACCTGTACATAACCATTATAATCGTCATCTGTACATCATCATCATCATGAGTGTCTGAGTTGTGGAGTCACGATCCGACGAGTAAAGGTGGAACCAGGCTCGATCTGCTGCCTTCCTGAGAGAAGCGTCCTGTCTCCTTACAAGTGGTAGAGGTTGCGCTTTCTCCCGGCCTCTACCCTAGTCCAGCTACACCCCTGGGAGCTCCGTTCCGGCCGCCTTTTGTCGGCGCGAAGCCGTCCGATGGAGCGAGAGAGGCGCCCCCGCATGCACCCGCTTCTGCCTCACCGCCATTCCTGGTGACCTGCGACAGCGCGAACCCCCGTTTCTTCCGTGGCCTGCGTGTGACGACGTCGAAGACTGGCTGGAACATACAACAGGGTCAGCCAGTTTCAACAGGTGGGACGACGGCTTTAAGCTTCAAAAGTCGGGTTCTACCTGACCAAGTTGGCCGAGACATGGTATTTTAATAACAAGGACAGGCTGACTGATTGGGTTTACATTCACCGAAGAGCTTCGCAAGGCTTTCGGCGTTTCGTCCGCTCGCGTGGATGTAGCAACAAAGGCACTTGAAACCCGCAAGCAGCATCCCGATGAAACGTACGCGTCGTATATCGAGGATGTCCTCGCTCTTTGCCGTCGCGTTAGCCCAGCTATGTAGGGAGGCGACAAAGTCAAGCACCGTCCTTAAGGGAATCGCTTATTTTGCCTTTAACGCCCTCGCGCTGCAAAAATCCATCAAGCGTAAATGACATCAGGGCCTCGTGTCAGCGCTTCGACCAACTTCACGCGATCCGCCTACAGCCGGACTACGGGACTCGCTCGTCTTCCGCAGAGCCAGAGTTGCGAGCTTTGATACGCAGCATCATCCGCGAGGAGCTCCAGCAACAAAGCTCCCTCAACTCCTGTGCTCACGGTGACCGCTGCGCCCAGCCAGCAACTGATTGGCGAGAAGTCATCAAACAAGAGTTGGCGTCAATGTCTGGCAGTCCCTCGCAACTGTCATCCAGTTGCTCGCATCGGTGCTTCTACGCGGACGCACTGCAACGACCACCCGTTGTGCCAGTGGGAACCTTCCGTCATCTCCGACCATGCTCGGCCAATTAGCAGCCATCTCGCCCCGACGTTCCGTGAGAGTACTTATTCAAACTGGCGGCCACGCTTCGCTGTTCGTTCCAACGAACGCCCGGTTTTGATTTACTGCGGCATTCGAGGTCATATCGCGCGTTTCTGCCGACGACGTCCTGCAAGATGAACGGAGAGGCTACGCACCTTACGAACATGACGTCCGCTTCAACTACGCCCTTCAAAGACCTGCCTACTCTCCTTTGTGTCGTTTTGTGTCGCCCATTCGCCCCGTGTCTCGTGACCCTGACCTCCAACCGGAAACCTAGGGCTGCAGTTTGTGGAGGGAGAACTGCATCGTTTGGACTGACTGAAAACTCCTCCAGAGCGCCCGTCAAATGTTTTATCTGTGGAAGTGGAAGGAATTTGTGTGCAAGCCTTAGTTGACACCGGAGCCAGCCTTTCTGTTATGGATTCTAATCTGTGTGCTTACTCTGGCCCTTCGTTATTTAATGCAAACGGACATGTTATGCGGCCTGTCGCAAGTTGTACTGCACGAGTCTACGTCGGGAAAGATCGTCATCACATCCGATTTGCGGTCCTATCACAGTGCTCTCATGAACTGATTTTGGGATGGGACTTCTGTCCTCAGCTTCCGCAGTTATATCCTGTCACCATCCAGCTATTCAAATTACAGATACAGAGTTACAGCTGCTGCGAACTCGCGGGCATCAGTTTTTGACTCTGCATGCTGACCACGTCCTCCCACCCGGTTGCGAAGAAGTCCTGTCGGTTTCATCGGACAACATTTTTGAAGGTGACGTGATAGCTTCTCCTGCGAGCCGCTTGATTCCCCGAGGAATCGCCATGTCTACCTGCCTCGTACGCTTTTCGCGGGGATTTGCAGCTCTGGCAGCCCTGAACACCACTAATGAGCCCCTATTGCTACGTAAGTGCATGACCATTGCCTCAGTAGTCGACAGCGAAGCCTGTTTCGATCTTGTCTGACACCGGTACACCTTCGCTCACGCGGCATCGTGCCCCTCGGATGATGTGCTGGCATTGCTGCCACTGGTTAGCCCAGATCTCACGGCGGCGCAGAGGGAAACGATTGCTGACAGTTCTGCGGAAGCACAGCGCATCCTCGAAGTGACTTCCAGCATACTGAACGTACGTCGGTCGCCGCGCATCGGATTAAAACCGACGGCTCAGCCATTGTACGCCGTTCGCCCGTACCGAGTATCTTCGCACGAACGAAAAATTATAGAAGAACAAGTTTCCGACATTGCTAAAGCGCGATGTCATACGCCCCTCATCAGTTCGTGGTCTCGCCGGGTTGTGCTTGTGCAGAAGAAGGATGGTTCAGTTCGATTCTGCGTTGACTACAGTGCGTTAAATAAAATAACTCGTAAGGATGTACACCCGATGCCTCGCATTGATGACGCGTTGGACAGTCTCCAAGAGGCAGAATATTTCTCTAGTCTTGACCCTACACTCTGGATATTGGCAGATCCCGATGCACGAAGAGGACAAAGAAAAAACTGCCTTCGCTACACCAGACGGGCTCTACGAATTCAACGTGATGCCCTTTGGTCTGTGTAACGCTCCGGCCACGTTTGAGCGAATGATGGACACTGTGCTCCCTGGGCTCAAATGGAAAAGCTGTCTTTGCTATCTGGATGACATCGTTGTTCTTTCAACTACGTTTCATCAACACCTGCAACGTCTAGAAGAAGTGCTTACGTGCCTCTCAAATGCAGGGGCTGCAGCTGAATACAAAAAAGTGCACTTTCGCAAGCAAAATCTATAAAAGTATTGGGACACGATCGTCAGCAAAAATGGAATCCAACCCGACCCAGAGAAAGTTTCCGCGTTCTAAATTTTCCCCGTCCACTACAACAGAAAAACCTTCGCAGCTTCCTCGGGCTAGCATCATATTTTCGCCGCTTCATCCGAAATTTCGCGACTATTGCTTCTCCCCTGCACCACCTCCTGCGCCCTGGCATCGCTTTTGATTGGAATGAGGAGTGCGAACGGGCTTTCCAGTCCCTTAAAGTCGCCCTAACATCGAATCCAGTTCTTGCCCATTTTGATGATGCTGCGCCAACCATTCTGCCACACGGACGCCAGTGGCCAGGGCATCGGAGCAGTCTGCTACAACTTGACTGTCATCAGCGGGAGCGAGTAGTCGCCTATGCTAGTCGGTCCCTCACGACAGCAGAGCAGAACTACACCATTACAGAGCAGGAGTGCCTCGCTGTTGTGTGGGCCATTCAAAAGTTCCGTCCTTACTTTTACGGCAGGCATTTTACGGTCGTCACGGACCACCACGCGTTATGCTGGTTATCCACGCTCAAGAACCTCTCCGGACGCCTGGGACGTTGGATTCTCCGTCTCCAGCAGTATAATTTTACCGTCGCCTACAAGTCGGGACAGAAGCACATAGACGCAGACGCCCTTTCACGATGCCCTTTGCCGCAATCGTCTGCCTCTACATTCCCTGCAAACCACGCCACTCTATCGGTCACACCTATTCTTCATGCAATGGTTGCTAATCCAGCTAACCTGCCGGAACTCCAGCGAAGCGACAACCTATTGTCGCACAATAATGGACATGATGCAAGGCTCACACACCACCTCCCAACAGTCGCCTACGTCGACAGCTAAGGAATTTCCGGCTTGTGGATGGAGTCCTCCATCGCTGCAGTCATCACCCTGAAAGGCAGCTGTGGGGGTCCCCGTTGTACCTCAGCCGCTGCGGAGAGCCATCTTAGAGGCGTTTTCATGATGACGCCACGGCAGGACATCTTGGTTTCGCGAAAACCTACGACCGCATCTGTAGTCGCTACTTTTGGCCCGGACTCTCCACAAACGTGGCCAAGTCTACTCCCTCTTGTGCCCAAATGCCAACACCGGAAGCGCAGTACGTTACCTGACAACCGGTCCGCTACAGCCGCTTCCTTGTCCGTCAGTACCTTTTGAATCGGTTGGCATTGATCTGTACGGACCGCTTCCTTGCACACAGCCGGCTAACCGCTGGATTGTGACTGCGGTTGATCAGTTAACCCGATACGCCGAGACAATCACCCCTAAGATCTGGATGCGCCCAAGAAATCGCCGATTTTGTTCTACAATGCATCGTGATTGCGTCACGGTGCACCTCGGGTGCTTTTGAGCGACCGAGGCAGGGCCTTTTTATCTCAAGTTCTTGCCGAAGTGCATTCGAGCTGCCAATACCGTTCATAAAACGAGTAGCAACTACCACCTGCAGACTAACGACCTTACCGAACGATTTCATAGGACTCTCTCCGACATGCTGTCAATGTATATTAAGCCAGACCACACCAACTGGGACCACGTTCTCCCTTTTGTAACATTTGCCTATAATACGGCTGTTCAGCGCACACCGGCTATTCACCTTTCTTCCTCGTTTTTGGCCGTTCCCCTTCCTTTGTTATGGACAACTGCTTTCTTCACTGCTCCGGTGTCCCCTGCAACTCCGTTTTCCGACCAATTCATCTCACGGGTCAATCACTGCCGTCAGCTCGCCGCCTGAACACTGAAGCCACGCAAGCAACAACGGAAAAACGCAGTATGATGCCACTCACCACGACGTCCATTTCCGCCCTGGCGATAAGGTGTTACTCTGGACGCCAATCCGCCTCACCTGGCTTGTGCGAGAAGTTTTTGCACCGGTATATTGGCCCCTACATGTCACCGAGCAAACTTCTCCTGTAAATTATCGAGTGTCCCCAGCAACTGTCTCCACAGACCGTCGCAGGCGCGCAAGTGAAATTGTGCACGTTTCTCGCATGAAGCGTTTTATCCACCGTGCATCTTAAATTCCCGCGGCCGGCGGCCGCTTCCAACCACGAGGGGGGGAAATGTGAGCGCTTAATCGTGTACTCGTAGACTTGTGGAACTGTCAGACCATGCCTATTCACCGTCCACCGCTTGTGGCCAATCTCTCACCTGTACATAACCATTAAAATTGTCATCTGTACATGATCATCATCATGAGTGTGTGAGTTGTGGAGTCACGATCTGACGAGTAAGGTGGAACCGCTCGATCTGCTGCCTTCCTGAGAGAAGCGTGCTGTCTCCTTACAATACTTAGGCCAAGTTGTGACCCCAGATCCCTACCACGAGGCGGGAGAAATTAGAAGGATCAGAATGGGGTGGGGTGCATATGGCAGACATTCTCAGATAATCAATAGCAGCCTACCATTGTCGCTGAAGAAGAAAGTGTATGACAGAGCTGCATCTTACCAGTACTCACCTACGGGCAGAAACTTGGAGGCTCACTAAGAGGGTTCAACTTAAATTGAGAACGACTCAGCGGGCAATGGAGTGGAAAATGATAGGTGTAACATTAGGGACAAAAAGAGAGCGGAGTGGGTCAGGGAGCAAACTGGTGTTAAAGACATATTAGTAGAAATTAAGAAGAAGAAATGGACGTGGGCAGGGCATGTAATGCGAAGGCAAGATACCCGCTGGTCATTAAGGGTAACAGAGTGGATCCCTAGAGAAGGCAAGCGTTGCAGGGGGCGGCAGAAAGTTAGATGGGCAGATGAGATCAAGAAGTTTGCGGGGATAAATTGGTCACAGTTGGCACAGGACCGAGGGTAATTGGGGAATAATGGGAGAGGCCTTTGCCCTGCAGTGGGCCGTAGATAGGCTGTGACGATGATGATGATGGGCTTCGTCAACCATTGGACATACCAGTGAACCATTCTTCCGCGTTGGGTTAGACTTGCTCGGTCCATTTCCCCAGTCCACATCCGGCAATAAATAGATAGCCGTCGCCACCGCCTATGCCACGCGTTATGCAAAAATGCGGGCCCTTCCTGCGAGCTGCGCTACTGACGCTGCCGATTCTCTGCTTCGTGACATTATCCTTCATTCACAGGGTCCGTCGACAGCTCCCAACAGATCGTGGCCGCTCCTTTCTATCGCAAGTGATTGCCGACATTCTTCGCTCTTGCTGCACCCATCACAAGATCACCACCGCCTACCATCCTCAAACTAATGGCCTAACCGAAAGACTTAACTGAACAATTTAGCGACATGCTGTCCATGTATGTCTCCGCAGACCATCGCGACTGGACGTGGCTTTGCCCTACATTACGTTTGCGTACAATTCGTCGCGTCAATGACACTGCTGACTATTCCCCCTTCTATCTGCTCTTCGGCCGCGAACCAGCATTGCCACTGGACACACTCCTGGCGTCTACTGTACACACGTCCGACTATGCGCTCCACCATAGCTGGCGCTGATCACGCCCGCCCAAGTTGCTCGTATCCGCCTCTCCCTCATCTCAACAGTCCCAGAAGACATATTATGACAGCCGGCACCAGGATCGTCACTTTGCAGCGGGGTCACTAGTACTTCTGTGGTCACCCTCATGCCGTGTGGGACTTTGTGAAAAAGAATTCCCCGCATTTCCCCGAGGGGAAGAATGTGAAAGTGCGAATACCACGAGTTGAATTTGCGCGGTTCGGTAAAAGTTCGCGAAAGAAAGATCACACACACACACAACTACAAAGAAAGAAAGATGCATTTATTCACAGACACCTATTTGTGTTGTCGTTGTACTTGATTGCTTGATTGCCGGTGCATTAGCCCTTCTCACGCCCCGATTGCTTGATTTGCTTGCATTTGCTTGCCCGATTTGCTTGCCTGATTTGATTTGCTTGCCCGATTGCTTGCATTTATTCACAGACACCTATTTGCGTTGTCGTTGTACTTGATTGCTTGTTGCCGGTGCATTAGCCCTTCTCACGCCCGCGATTGCTTGATTGCCGGTGCATTAGCCCTTCTCACGCCCGATTCCTGGCCAATCCCCCACATGGGTATGTACCATGTCAGCAGGAACAACAAAAAGAATGAGCCATGGGGACGCGGCCAAGCAGCGCGCGCCCATCTCCCCCGTTGCTAGGGAAGACAAGGAGCGCGCGCACCGGCAGCTGTTGCTATGCGGACGACGGCGGCGGACGATTCAGGCTCGCTTAAGAAGTGCATTCGCACTTAAAACTCTTGTCCAGGTATTCTGGGCCTTATCGTATACTCCGTGAGGTTACCCCGTAACATACAAAATCGCCCAAGTTAAACCTGGCATGTCGCGCCACATCTTTAATTAAGGACGTCGTGCATGTCTCCCGTCTCAAGCCCAATCGGCAAACTTCCGCACCAGACTCATGAGCACCGCGACGGTGCTTCTACCGGCGGGAGGTTATGTCACGGGTTGGGTATGCCCCCTCTGAAAGGAATATGGACACAGCTGGTGTGGTGGACGGTTGACCGACGAGGAGAAGAGGACGAACCATCTCGCTCTGGCTGTACCCACTTGAGACTGTGTGTTGCTGTGTTCCCCACCGTGTGGCATATATAATTACCCCTGCGATATACCATTTTCCCCGTAACAATATTTTGAAAGAGACTAAGGCGAAAAACTTTCCAACACAGCGATAGACAAGGTAAAGGCAGTGTAGATTTCATGAATGAGACACTGGCAGTGCGGTTATAATTTGATAGGATGAAACGACATGCGTTGTTTTGTACAAGTTCAATGGTTTGATGAAGATTAGCGTGAGAGGGATCCCATACGGCGTCGGCATACTCAAGGTTGAGTCGAACTAACGTTTTATGCAAAAGTAGTTTTAATGAAACAGGGGCTGTGCTAAAATTCCTTCGCAGGTAACATAGCATGCGGTTCGCACTGCTTGTAATGGTCTCAATATGTGGTTTCCACGATAAAGTGGAAGTTAGGTGCACGCCAAGATAACGGTAAGATTTTTACGCTTCCTAAGTGAATATTGTATGGCCCATATATTCAGACGTGAGATGCGCATTATTTACATTTATCTGAATTTAGCTCATCTTCCGACTTTACCACCAAAACATAGTATTGTCTAAATCTTTCTGTAGAGTGAGCTTGTCATGGTCATTATGGATTTCACGATAAATGACGCAGTCTGTCTGCATATAAATCATGTGAGCAACAGACACAGCAGGGTAAATCAATAATGTAAACAAGGAAAGAGTAATGAACCTAATAGAGAACCTTGGGGCACACCAGATATAACTTCAATTAGAGGGAAATCATGGTCATCAAGAGTTACGTACTGTTCATAGTTGGTAAGAAAGCATTCAAGCCATGTTAATATTTTGGCGTGTAAATTTAATCTACGCAGTTTTATCATCAGTAAGGTGTGGTTAACCTTGTCAACGCCTTCCATAAATCAAGAAAAGTGCAATCTGTTTGTGAACCTTAATTAAGTATGCCATGCAAGGAATGAATGAAAAGGATTAACTGGGATTCACTCGAGAATGAGCGACGGAAACCATGTTGAGCACAAGAAAAAAAGCTGTTTCATTCCAAAAGTTAAAAATTTCAGTGTACAGTATGTGTTCCATAATTTTGCATGGTATACAGTTCAATGAAATTGGTCTATAATTCATCGGGACTACTTTTGTTAATTTCCAATGGCGTGGTAAGATGCCATGCTGAAGTGATTGTTCAAATATCTTACTTAGAACGAGAGAAGAGTATACTTGATTCTGCTTCAGAAATTTAAAATTTATTTAATCAATACTGCAGGACGATAATATTTTGAGGAACTCGATTATCTTCGTGATACCACTGGGCTCAATCACAACAGGAAACATAAGAAGAAATTCATGGTGAAAAGCATCATAAACTACAAGGACATTCAATGGCAGGCAAAATACATGGGAGAAAACTTCTTTTAGCAATAAAACACCCTCGGCGGGCAGAACAGGCTCACCATCATCGTTATGGTTGTCTTTGAGGTAGTCATGAGATAGGAAATGTGTTGTCTTTTTTGGATTTACAGTATTCTAAAACTTTTGGGGGTCATTTGACAACAAGTTTGGTAAAGTAGCAGTTATATAATGCTTTTTAGCTTCACAAGCGGCCGTGTTACATTCCAGTTCCGCTTTGCGGTATATCTCGCAGCCATCCATCGTGTTACATAGCTTTGCGGAGCAGAACAACCGTTTCTTTTTTTTATTGCATAGGCGTTTCAAGGTGTTCTTAAACAAAGGTGCTCCCGGGTTCGAGCGAATCGATTTGACAGGGACATGCACATCGTGTTATTCTTTCACCTGTTACTGAAAGAGGTCCCAATTATCCTGAACTCCTTTTCGAATTCTCCTGTTCAAATTTTAATTAATATGTAACACAATAACTACACCTCTACTGGTTTATTTTCTCAAAACCTGCCTTACCGTAATCGCGGATTTTTTATTGCCGTCCACACTACGGGGGATGGTGACATCGAGAAAAAAATGCAACATGTTGTGATCACTGAACCCGTGCAGGTATGAAAGACTAGTTACAAGTTTTGGGTGCGTTGATTTAACAACTATTATGTATTAGAGCAGGTGCCAGTACATTGAGTGGGTTGCCTAACTTACTTCAGTAAAGTTAAAACACGTGCATAAAATAAGGACGTTTTGGCCGGCGGATGGCCAAAGCACAGGGTATAAACCGTTCCACCCCATTGGAAACTTGAAATCTCCAAACAAAACAATCGGTAAAAAATTAAAACGGTACACAATACTCTTATTAGGATCATGTATTATAAGATCCCACGTGATTGCCTCCTCGAAACTTTATTTGGATACCTCTGAAGACCTAGTGGCATCAATTTGAGTTTTATAATATACTTTGGCTTATGTGACAATCTCCTACCCCCAACTAGCAAGCAATTTTTTATTTGAACCACGTGATTCCCCTCATCGAGACATCTTGACACCTCAAAAGCCCTTGTTGCATCAATTTCACTTTTAAACCCATTTCTGACTTACGTGACTATTTCATAACTATAACTGGAACGCAATTTTTAAATTCTCTTACGTGATTCCCCACATTGGGAAATTGGATTCATACCTCACAAGCACTGGGGAGATCATTCTGACTTTTAACATAATCGATGACTTCCGTGACTATCTCATGACAGGAAGCTATTCTAATTTGTTCTACCTGAATCCCGCATCGCGACTTTTAATTTGATACCTTACAAACCCTAGTGGAATCAATTTGACTTTTATCCAATCTACTATCTCATGACTAACTTTAGAACGCAATTTTTAATTTGATCTTCTTGATTCCTTTATTTATTTCAAAACAACCCTAAAGGCCATCCGGCGGAGAGTATTACATAGGGTATACATATAAACAGAATAGTGAAATGGCAAATCAAAATTTCATTAAAACAAAACACAAGAACAAAAAGAGCAAAGGAAAAGGACAGTGCATCGCGTAATAAAAAGAAGATTCGCAAAGGAATGGAAAAAAGTAGTTCTGAGAGCCCCGTATCAAAAATGATACGTCACAGCACGTGTTCTAATGCGGGGAAAAAAAGCAATAACGAGGAAAACAAATGTAAAAACGGGGTATTGAACTGGCATTAGGTCTGCACCCTCTTGTTTAAAGCATCTGAAAATTTCGACACATTTCTTTCGATTACAGTGTGTGATGGCAGATTATTCCATTCTATTGCGGTTAGAGGTATGAATGATTGAGCAAATGCGAGTGAACGACACGTGATGCGTTTCACCTTGTGTGGATGATCACGACGCGGGAAGATGGCTGAAGGTTCACACATGAAATCATTATGAAGAAACGCATGATATTAAAGTTTGTGAAATAGTGTTAAACGGGACACAACGACGATGGGATAAGGCTTCCAGCCCGGCGCGATTTTTTAATGCTGTTACACTGGTGTGACGTGAATAATCCGAATAAATGAAGGGCGCAGCACGGTTTTGCAGTGCTTCCTATTAGGTATGTTTGATGAGGATCCCATATGGCTGAAGCGTACTCTATTTTAGGACGTATTAGTGTTGTGTATGCCAGCTGCGTAAGTGTGAAGGAGCATGTTTGAGGTTATGTTTCAGAAAGCCAAGAGAACGATTTGCAAATGCGAGAATATGGTTAATGTGATCATTCCACCACAAGTTTGTGGTTAGGTGAACGCCAAAGTATTTGTAGGAAGAAGCCTGTTCCACATGATGGTTGTTTAAGATGTAAGATGTTGTTGGGCGGAAAGCCTGATTAGTGCAAGACATTAATTTGTTTTAGCAAGGTTGAAGGGCATTAGCCAGGTGGAACACCATGTGTTTACAGCGTTTAGGTCGGACTGGAGAATGTCATGATCACAGTTAGACAGTTAGAATGAATATTACGATCTATTACGCAGTCCGCAAAAAGTCTAATATTAGATTAGATACTCCGTCTGGGAGATCATTAATATATATAGAGCGAAAAAGTAGAGGCCCAAGTACGCTTCCCTGTGGTACACCACATGTTACGGAGACTACAGATGAGCTGTGAATGGCATTCTGTGAAAAAAAAATTCTTTTATCCATGTGATAACAGTAGGGTCAATGTTCAATTTAGTAAGCTTGTGAATGAGCCGACGATGAGGGACACGGACAAATGCTTTGAAAAATCTAGGGAGATGGCATTTACTTGGACTCCGGCATCTATAGATGAATGTACGTTGTGAATGAGCCAGCAAGTTGTGTGTCACATGAATAGTTTTTGCGAAAACCGTGCTGATGCCTAAATATGAGGTTATCTTCTTTGAGGTATTTAATTATTTGGGAATGTATAATATGCTCAACAATTTACAAATGGTGCTTGTTAAAGAAATGGGACGATAGTTAAGGGGTGAAGAACGATCACCTGATTTGAAGAATGGTACCACCTTGGCCACCTTCCAATCTCGGGGGTGATATTACGCTTGTTGATAGTGACTGTGAAAACAAGGCTCTCATCAAGACCTTTAATTTAAATCTCACAAGCCCTAGTGCCATTAGTTTGACTTTTAACCAAAATGATGACTCGTGTGACTATCTCGTGACTATAACGGGAAGAAATTTCAATTTGTCCCACGTCAACCCCTCAACAAGTCCTCAACTTGGCTACCCCACAAGCCTTAAGGGCATCACATTGACTTTTAAATGTTCTATTACTTACGTGACTATCTCATGAATATATTTAGGAAGCAAATTTCAATTTGTCCTGCGTGATTTTCCTCATCGAGACCTTCATTTGATAGCTCACAAGCCCTACTGTCGTCAATGTGGCTTTTAACGCTTTCTATGACTCACGTCGCTATCTCATGACTATCAGCAGGATGCAAATTTTAAATTGTTCTGCGTGGTTCCCTTTTTTATTTGATTTTTAATTTTATACCAAACAAGCGCAGTGGCACCCTTTGATTATCACCAATTTTGAGACACGACGTCAATATCTCATGACAATAGGCACGGAGAATTTTAATTTTGTCCCACATGATTCCCCTCATCGACTTTTATTTATACCTTACCTGCCCTTGTGACGTCAATGTTACTTTACCCTAATTTAGGACTTACGTGACTATCTCATGACTATTCCTAGGAAGCAATTTCTATTGGTCCCAAGTGATTCCTCTCATCGAGACTTTAGTTTGATACCTCACAAGCCCCACGTGTCATCAGATCGACATTTCTTACAATCTATGACTCACGTGACAATCTCACGCCTACAACCAGGAAGCAATTTTTAAATTGTTCCCTGTGATTGCCCAAATCTAGACTTTTAATTGATATCTCACAAGCCCTAGTGGCATTACTTTCACTGACAATTAACCCAATTTGTGACTCACGTCTCATCTTATGACTATAACCACGGAGAAATGTTCATTGTCCGACGCAATTGCCCACAATGAGGCCTCTTATTTGATACATCACAAGCCCTATTTGTATCATTTTGATTTGAACCTAATATATGACATCTGACTATCTCGTGACTATACCTAGGAAGCAATTTTTGTCTCACGTGATCCCTCATTGAGACCTTATTTGGGTAACTCACAAGCAATAGTGATATCACTTTGACGGTTAACCCTTTTTGTGGCTCACGTCACCATCTCATGAATGCACGCTGGAAGAAAGTTTTCGTTTGTCCCCCGCGATTCGCCTGATTAAGACCTTTATTTGATACCTCAGAAGCCCTAGTGGCGTCATTTGACTTTTAACTAATTTATAACTTACGTGACTACCTCATGGTGTAGATACGAAGCATTTTTTGACCCACGTGATTCCCCTTATCGAGACCTTTATTTAAATACATCACAAGCCTAGTGGTATCAATTTGTCTTTTAAACTAATCAATTACTGATGTCACGGTCTCAAGACTATAACTAGGACACAATTTTTATTTGTTCCTCGTGATTCCCCTCATCGAGAATTTGAATTGGATACGTCACAAGTTCTAGTGGATTAAATTGACTTTAAACTAATCTATGGCTATGCTAGGTGACAATCTCTTACTATAACAAGGAAGCAAATTTTCTTTGAACCACGTGATTCCCCTCATCGAGACCTTTATTTGATACCTCACAAGCCTTGGTAGCATCAATTTTACTTTAAACCAATTTCTGACTTACTTGACTATTATATATCTATAACTGGGAAGCAATTTTTAAATTATCTTACGTGATTCCCCACATTGAGACATTTAATTTGATACTTCACAAGCCCTAGTGGGATCACCACTTTTACTTTTAATTTAATCTATGACTCTCGTGACTATCTCATGACTGAGCAGGAAGCGATTTCTTTTATTTTCCTATGTGATTCCCCGCTCATAAGCGACCTTTAATTGATGCCTGACGAGCCCTAGTGGCATCAATTTGACTTTTGACCAATAATGGACATACGCGAACTATCTCAAGACTAACACAAGGACGTTATTTCCAATTGATCTCGTGATTCCACTCATCGAGACCTTTAATTTGATACCTCACAAGCCCTACTGGCATTAGTTGCTTTTGACTAAAATATTGACTCGGTGTTGATATCTCAAGACAAAACAAGGAACAATTTTTAATTTGGCACGTCAACCCCTCATCAAGTCCTTAATTTTGGTACCCCACAAAGCCTAGTGGCATCAAATGGACTTGAAAGATTCTATTACTTACGTGACTATTCATGACTATATTTAGGAAGTAATTTTATTGTTGTCTCACGTAACTTGTCCTCACCGAGAAATTTCAATTTGATAACTCACAAGCCCTACTGTCATCAGTGTGGCTTTGACACTTTCGATTACTCGGTCACTATCTCATGACAACAACTAGGAGGCAAATTCTTAATTTGTTCTAGGTGGTCCCTTCATCGAGTCGTTGTAATTTGATACCTCCACACGCCAGTGGCATCACTTGACGGTTAACCGATTTTGAGACCACGTCGTTATCTCATGACAATAGGCAAGGAGAGTGTTTATTTGCTCCACGTGGTTCCCCTCATCCACATTATTTTATACTTAACATGCCCTTGTAGCTTCAATGTGACTTTTAACCAAATTTATGACTTACGTGACTATCTTATGACTATAACCAGGAAGCAATCTTTTTTATCCCAAGTGATTCCCCCATCGAGACCTTTAATTTGATACTCAAAAGCTCTACTCTCGTCAGATCGACATTTCTTACATATATGATTAACGTGACAATCTGATGCCTACAAACATAAAGCAATTTCTAAATTGTTCCCCATGATGCTCTCATCGAGACTAATTTGATACCTACAAGCCCGTCTTGCATAATTTTGCTTTTAACCTAATTGGACCTTGTTACCTCTCCTGACTATACCTAGGAAGGGATTTTTATTTGTTCCACGTGATTCCCCTCTTGTGACCATTATTTGGATATCTCACAAGCACTAGTCGTGTAAATTGACTGTTAACCCTCTTTGTGACTACGTCACAATCTCATGACTATAATATAAGCATAAGTTTTTACTTGTCCCACGCGATTCCCCTCTTCAGACCTTTTATTTAATACCTCAGAAGCCCTAGTGCCATCAATTGCTTTTAAACCAAATTTTAACTTACGTGACTATTTCGTGGAATACCTAGGAAGCACATTTTTTGTCCCACGTGATTCCCCTCATCGACCCCTTTTATTTGGATACCATCACATGCGAATGGCATCAATTTGATTTTAAACTAATCTAGGTACTGACGTCACTGTCTCGAGACCATAACTAGAAAACAATATTTATTTGTCCCACATGATTCCCATCATCGAGAATTTCAATAGGATGCCTAACAAACCCTACCATTATCATTTACTTTTAAGCCTATCTATGCCTCATTCACTATCTCATGTGACTAACTATAACCAGGAAGCAAATTTTTAATTGTTCTACGTGGTTCCCTTCTTGAGCCTTTTAATTTAATACCTCACAGCGCTAGTTGCATCACTTTGACTGTTAACCCATTTTCTTGACTCACGTCACTATCTCTAACTACAATCACAGAAAAAAATTTGTTTTCCCACGTGATTCCTTCATCTCAGACTTCAATTGCTTCCTTACAAGCCCTAGTGGCATCATTTTGACTTTTTAACTTACCTATGCTTACATGACTATCTCAAGAATATAGCTAGGAAGCATTTTTCTATTTCTCCAGGTTATTCCCCTTTATCGAGACCTTTATTTGAATACCTAAGAGCCCTGGTGTTACCAATTTCACTTTTAACCTAGTGCATGACATTACGTGACTATCACACGGCTATATTAGAAAAGCAAGTTTTAATTTGCCGCGACGTGATTAGCCTTTCCAGACCTCTAATTTGATACCTCACAAGCCCTACTGTCATCAATTTGAATTTTAATGGAAAATATGACTGACGTGACTATCTCATGTATATAACCAGGAAGCAATTTCTAATTTGTCACACGTGATCCCTCATCGAGACTTTTAATTCGGTACCTCAACAAGCCCTAGTGGCATCATTTGGAATTTTACCCAATCCTGGCTAACCATTGACTACCTTGACTATATCTAGAAAGAGATTTTTAATTTGTCCCACCTTATTCCCCTCATTGAGACCTTAATTTGATATAACAAGCACTAGTGGCATCATTTTGAATTTTAACCCAATTAAGATTCACGGCACTATCGACACTATACCAGCATAAAAAGTTTGTTGTCCACGTGAATCCCTTCATCGAGACATTTACTTTAAAGCCTTAGTGGCATAAATTTGGCTTTCAACCTAATCTATCACTCGCGCCGACAATCTAATGACTATAACTAGGAAGAAGAATTTAATTGTCCTACGTGATTCTCCTGTCGAGACCTCAATTTGATATCTCACAAGCCCTAGTGGCGCGTAATCATGACTTCCAACTTAATCTATTACTTACGTAAAAATATTCATATCTACACCCAGAAAGGAATTCAAGATTGTTCTCCGTAATTCCTCTGATCGAGACCTTTATTTTGATTTGGATTCCTCACATTCCCGAGAGGCATCACTTCGACTGTTAAGACATTTTATTACTTACATCACTATCTCCTGACTATAACCAGAAAGAAATTTTCATTTGCCCCTCGTTATAAACTCATTGAGACCTTCTTGATACCTCACAGCTCTACTGGCGTCCGTTTGACTATTACCTAAAGTATGACTTACATGACTATCTCATGACTATACCTAGGAAGCAATCTTTTATTTGTCCCACGTCATTCCCATCATCGAGAATTTTCAGGATACTTCACTAGCCTCACTGGCATCAATTTGATTTTTACACCAACATCATTTACTTGGCAACCTCATGACTTTACTAGGAAGCAAATTTATAATTTTGCAATGTCATTCCCCTCATCGGGACAGTCATTTGATAGTTGAGAAGTCCTAGTGGCATCAATTGACTTTTAACCCACTTTCTGACATACTTGACTATACCTATACCTGAGAAGCAATTTTTAAATTGTCGTACGTGAATCCCCTCATTGAGAACTTTAATTTGATACTTCACCAGCCTTAGTGGGATCAATTTGAATTTTAACCCAACCATGACTTAGTGACTATCTCATGACATATAACCAGGAAGCAATTTTAATTTGGCCTTCGTGATTCCCCTCATCGA